>JASKDV010101991.1:0-14677 GCA_032466395.1 Aegires albopunctatus | reverse complement strand
ATGAGCAAATATAAACAGTGTCATTTGAAGTGAAACAACTTAGATTATGATGAGCAAATATAAACAGTGTCATTTGATGTGAAACAACTTGGACTATGATGAGCAAATATAAACAGTGTCAATTGAAGTGAAACAACTTAGACTATGATGAGCAAAAGACAGGATGACAGTGCCAACATTAAGACGACGCAGAATAAGAGTAATAATATTTAGAACTACAGCTGTTGCCGCTGTTTCTCTTTTCTTTATTTACATCTGATATTTTACAAAATATCTGTTAAACTAGATTTTTACCTGATATGCCAATTATGTCACTTTTACTGCTTTTAATTTTTCATTATTATCATTGTTGAGTATATTTTGTTGAATTTAGTTTCAATTATTTTTATCATACTCTTGTGTGCACATACTTTTATGATTGTAAAGCACATTGAGGCTTCAGCGAAAGGCGCTGTATAAATATTATAATTTATTATTATTATTATTATCTAGTTTGACCTTTTAACGGGTGACTCCTAGAAGAGAAAAGATTAAGCCTGTGCTAGAGCAACAATAGGTTTCACGGGGTTTTGAAACAAAAAAGAGCTCAAATAATCAACCAATGTTTTAAACAGAAGCTCGACTACCAGCTGCATCGATGCATGTAAACTTCTCCAATTTCCTATAGTTGTTGATGTTGTAAATGCCATTCAAACTTAACTATTTGGGTGATCTCGGCCGCTTTGCCTGCTAAAGGAGTTAATGTCTAGATTCTAGCTCCTTTTACAAGTGTGGGCGTACAGGAAAACCTGTCACATCTCGCAAAAGCTAATTTCATGCTAGGGCCTTTCAAAGTCACAATACGACATTTCAAGGAAAATTTTGCTTTTAACGGAATCTGATAGTCCAATTATCAATCTTGATCTTGTTAGTTGATTTATTATAATAACAACCGTTTAAAAAGTTAAATTTTGTCTTCTTGTGAGACAATCTATCTTCTTGTATTTCTGTTTTCCAACCTTAAACTAGATTTTCTCAAAATTCAAACTTCTACCTAGGCACACTAAATTTCCCATAACTTTTAAAGATGTTTAAACTCAAATTAAGTGCAAAATGCTCAGAAAAGATGTGGGATTCGGGTTCAACCGTTATCTAAGTTTTCATTTTGAGGGTGGAAGTGAAGGGTTCTCCTTTCAAGCATGATTTATCAGTAGTTGCATTCTTTACATCTATGTCTGACGAAGTTTAATAGACCCAAAACATTACACAACTCTTTTCTCTCTGTCCTTTGACGTTTTAGTTTTCAAAGTACATCTTCTCAATTTGTGTTTAGACAATAATTAATTTTCTTTACAATGTACTCATGAAAAGAATCAATAAAAAAAATCATCTCTCACAGCCGTCCTTTCTTTTCTCATTTGGTCGCTGCGATGACCTCGGTTGTCTTCATCAATGCTTGATTCTTTCTGGACTTGCTCCTGTGACAACAAAACGACAATTCAAATGAATCATACTGTAGCATCTCATTATGAAAGGAATGAAGCAATGACGACATCTACAAAGTTATGTGTTTACTAGAAAATAAATGATGAATGTGACGTCAACGAATAAATAAAAATAGTAGTCAGTAGGAATTGTGGTTATCGATACAATGTTTTACCATTGGTCAAAAAAAATCTTTTAAAACCAGTTTTATTAATTGGTGTATGAAACAAAGTGCTCAATATACCAAGAAATCTTAAATTCTCTTTCCTCTTTATTCCTTTTTTCTTTATCCTTTTTCTCTTTATTCCAATTTTTTCTTTCCAAAATTTTTCAGACATCTTAATATTGAGATAAATGGAAATGATAGAAATAACAGTATTTTTTCCATTAATAAAACTGTTGTGTATCGTATAAACCTGTTGTGTATCGTATAAACCTGTTGAGTATCGTATCATTAGCTATGGCATAGCATATAAAATAAATGGAACTTTTGGTTGACTTCCATTACTGTAAACTGTAAGTAGATCTACCAGAATCAACTCGTAATACAATCTGGTCTCTCTAATCCAGTAGATCTAACGGAATCAACTCGTAATACAATCCGGTCTCTCTAATCCAGACTTCTGTAATCCAAATCCCGCTGTAATCCAAACCACTTTCTGAGAAAGGATTTTGTTCTTATCATATATTTCTTAGTATTCCCTTAACTGGAAAATTCTGTAAGCTGATCAAATTGCCGGGAACGGAGGCGTTCGGAATAAAGAGACCAGACTGTAGATGGATGGGATGCAAAGATATCTAAGATTATAGACTGACAATGGTTCCGTTGTATTAATGCAACCAAGTAATCGCCACTTTCCAACATTGCAGCATCTTACCGTGTAAAATAGTTAATAATAATATATTTATGAAAAAACAAGTATATGTAATGTAAAGGACCTATCTATTTTTTTTTCTCGTTAAATCCCCAATGAATTATTTGTCTTAGTGACATTTGGAACTTCAGGAAGAACATCAAATAAGGACCTTTAGTTATTTTTGGTCTTTCCTTTGCCCTCTTTATTTTTCATCTATCCCCCTCCCATCCTATTTGTTTGTGTTTACAGATAGCGTAACAAAACGGAGTTTTCAAAAGAGCACTGCACTAACGGTAAACTTAAATCATAATAAAATTTAGTCATAATATATTCTGTCTCTTCAAGCAATGAAACGTAAAACTGTCAATAAAATTGTTTGAAGCAGCCTGCCTCGCGGATGCAAAATTGAAATGTGAGGACATAGGAAAATGAGTATGACTATGAGATGAGGCAAGATGAAGCATATATATATCTATGATGCCATTTAACTGAATTGAAGTGATTTGGAATCATGGATAGGGGTGAAGGAAATAATTGAGGTGTATGACATGAAAGGGAAGGATGGACAGGTAAAAATTAGAAAAATAAATAAAAAATAAATTAAAAACATGAAAAAGGCAATGTTAATAATCTCTTTCGAAAACGGGAGATACAATGGGTAAGGGGAAAGAAAAAAAAAAGAGATATAAAAAATAATCATAATGGTAAAAAGTTTTAAAAGAGCCTACAAGGCAGTGAGGGTTTAAAACCAAAGGAATACCTGGTTAAAAGAAACATCTGGAAACCATACGAAGTTCATTAAGTCAAATTCATAAAAGACATCAAGTAAAGAATTATATACTTGGGCAGGAAAATCACACCGTTAATGTGACAAAACTCTCCAAAACCAACTATTCACTCATAACCCTCTTCCCCCATAGAGGGGTGTAAAATTTCTTTTTCCATGCACAGGGCTGTAGTCGAGGTAAATATAACTTTTACTTGATTGAAGTTCATCAAAATCATTTTCACATAGTTTAGTGATTTATAATCCATTTGAAATCCAGAAATATATTCCTGATTTAATAATACCTTGATATGTTATCATTACAGGTATATTTAAAATGAATAAATAGATCACTAAACAAAATCAACCCCCCAAATGACCTGAGCAAAACTAAATAGAAACACTACATCTCAATCAAAATTAAAACAAAGATCCATTATGAGAATAGAAACCAAAGAGAAAAAACAACAAAATGCTTGGAAACAATGCTTACCCATTTCCTCTTCTCTTCATCTTTGTTCTGTTCATTCGCTTTTTTTTCAGCCAATTTCTGCTGACCGACGTCATGCATGTGAGCTGAAATTCGCTTCTCCCGCTCTTTAGTTTCTTTAGACTAAGAAAGTGCACATGTGGGGGTAAAAATAGCAAGTGTGGTCCACAAATTAACCAAAGTCAAACGTGAATGAGGAAATTTGATGGATTGAGGAAAAGGCACACTTAAATTGCATTAAAACTTTGGGTGAAATTAATCAAAACACCTTGTTTTTCATTTTAATCGTTATTTATCTTATCTTTGTCCAAAAAAATAAAATAAATCATACTGATTAATAAATTCAGCCAACATAAAAGTAATTATCACGTTTAACAAGTGTATATCTTATTGGTAGAGTGCATCCAATTTAGATTGATTCACAAACCAAAAGACAAAACACAAATTATCTTTGTTTTATAAAAACAATTTGAGGGTCCAAAATGATCGAAATTAAAGGCGGGTAAGGTTTCATAAAGGTTGGAAGAATGGGGTATATAAAAGCAAAATAATTGAATAGTCGTAAGTTGTAATGATTATTTTCTACAATTTGAACACAAATTTGAAATTGTAATTTTTAAATATTTTCGTTATAATTATGTACTTTTATATTAGAGGATAGCAATTTCTTATTAAGACTAAACAAATTTTATGTTTCCACATGAATTATAATGTGTTTAGTTTAGTCTTTGTAATGCATATTGAGCATTTATATCAGTGAACATAGGCACTATATAAGAATATATTATTATTTTAATTATAAGTATCATTTCTATTATTATTATTTTACCTACTTATAAAATCTATGATGGCATCTTATTTGAATCTTATAATTGGAGATTAACAATTTTAATATCTAAGATGTCAATTAGATACGATTCAACTTTTCTCTTATTCACAGATACAGGTATGGAACCGAGCTTTGGAAAAAAAAAACTGAACATTTTTTTTGCCTGTTTTACCAATGGACAGCATGTCCAATACTTTCAATTACGACATTATATAAGACTAATTTAAAACTTAAATACATCTGATCTACATGAAAAAATCGTAAATCCGGAAAAACCGGAAGAGGTTCCATCCCTGCAGATGAACTTACGTTAATCTCTCTTTAGTTGCATACTTGGTTATTGAAATATTGAATGGTGAACTTTGAATTGAATCTGAATCTGACAACCTTTTTATAAAAACATTTTCCAGCATTTTATTTTTTAATTTAAAGGCATTAACATTGTCAGTAATTTTGTGCTTTACCATAGAGCCTTGAAAAATTTGTCTCAACTACAAATGAGTGCTATTTCAAAAGTCAATAAGTTATATTGATACCTTCTGCTTCATAGTGTAAAATTTTGTCTTAAACGAAACTCCTTGTCATTTTAAATTGCAATTTCGATGAATAATTATATGCAATTACTTTTATCTTGTAAGACATAGGAAACACACATAAAAAACCCAAAAACAAACCAAAACGAAAGAACTTCAATAGATAGAAAAATTACCTCTCTATCTTTTCTATCTGCATCAATCCTTCTCTGCTCTTCCTGTGACTTAGTCTTTTCATCTTTTATCCTAACGGTCTCTTCTTTCTGAAAAAACAACAACAACTACAATAAACCGCAAACAAACATTAGATATCGATTTACAAAAGTGCAAATTGGTTAAAAAATATGATTGTATAAGAAAGAGTTCTGTTGCATTTAGATCTGCATGTTTTGTCTTTGGAATCTTTATAAAATTAATAAAAAAATTAAACCAATGATGACAGTCCAAAAATTGACCAATAGTGAGGAAAAGGAATATAAAAAATATCACCATAATTGATGCATATGCTGGAGTTCCTTAATTCTAAAATGATTGATTACCAATCTCTGTCTATCAAGTACGTTTCATAAATAATATATATGTATACTTATATGTTTATTGAGACCTAGGTAAAAGGCGCTATACAAATGTACTGTTATTATTATTATTATTATTATTATTATTATTATTATTATCAATCAAAGTAATAAAACTTACATAGAAATTAGCTGTGTTGTTTACATACATCCAAACATTCATAATAAATTAGTTACATTTTATGTCATACTCATTCGTATCATGCAGAGCAGTAAAACAGTACTAGATGTAATAAGTAATTTTGTACAGTTCATGTATATAAAAAGTTACATAGTTAATCAAAGTTATCACAGTTCCATATATATAATTAATAAAAAGCCAAATCTGTAACTAAAACGCTTATCATATAAAACTGCAGGTAAATGTATTGAAAATATAAAATTATCCTTTAGATTTTATATAAAACAATTATTTCTTATATATACCATCTTTGAACTAAAGTAACACAAACCATCAGCCTTTTTCAAAAACATAATATAACTCAAAATCTTACCTCTGTTTTAGACCAAAATGCATCTCTTGCCTTCAAATTAATTTCTCGATCAGGGCGTACCTTATGATAATCGGTGCCCTTAAAAGAAAGAATGAGGTGATTGGATGTTTGTAAAATAAAATGAATGAATCAGTGTACAAAAGTATAAAATAAATAATAAGGCAAGACCTTGCACTTAAAACTGAGTCATATTTTTTACAGTACTTGATGAACAATATACATAATGAAAATTAGAACAATGATTTCAACAAACAAATTGTCACATTTCAAAGCTAGATGGGTTGGTTCTTTATAATCCTTGGAGTTTCATAGTTCTTTATTTTTGACATCCAGTTAAAAGACTTATCAAAGAAGATTTGCTGCAGACAATCGTTGTCAAAAAAGTTTTATTTCAGAAAATAACATAACATTTATATATAGTGCTCTCCCAAATTAACAAAATGCTCAGAGCGTTTTACATCAACAGTGAAAATTCTAAACCTGGAACAAGCCATCCTCTTAAAAATGATAAAACAAGTATACTGAGATAAAAGAGTTCTATCCGATTACAACATTTTTCGATATATCATCATGGGTTATGTATAATATATGAACACTAATTTATTACGAAAAGGGTAAAATGTAATTAATAACTAAAATTCAGAATATATGTAGTGTCAAACCACACATTAGAAGTAAAACAGTAAAAGTTTATACAATCGAATATACTGATAAATATAATACTAATTTATGATATAGTTAACTGTAACACAATCGAATTTGTGACCTTAAAAAATGCAAATCTTACCACAGGCCCGATAGCTTCAGCTGGTTTGGCTTTTTCTTTATGAAAACTGTAATTTGCTCCAGATGCCTTTGCAACTTTTTTGATGATGTCAGCTTCATCAAGATCCACTTCAGAACGTGCAGGTATGGTGATATGGATACTCTGGAGAAAGATAATTTCACAATGAAGTTAAAAGACATAGCAAAAATTTATGAAATCAATTCTATAAAAAAGGTGGCATACTGAATTAAACACAATACTGCATTTCACGTTGTAGACTGTCTCAGAGGGATTTTCGAGACAGAGACATACAGGGAGCAATAGTAGCATTAATATAGAAACTAAAATAAGTGACCAAAAGAGAGAGATATATATAAAAGCTAAAACCCTGCTAATTGTACAACAAAGAATAAAGTGAGCTAGCGAGTGTTGGCACCAACAACGTTCATATTTCAAAAGAAAGATTTAGAATTGACAAGCAATTAAACTATGTAGTAGCCAAAATGTTCACCTACTTTCAGAAACCTTTGCACATCAGGTAGATGTTTTGTAAACTTTAATCTCAAGTTTTCAGGAACACTCTCTCCTGTCTGTAATTAAAAATAAATAAATTAATGATAAGTAAACCAAACTCTCTAGATAAATGACACTTTTTGGTTCTGTTACAGCCAACTATAACGTAAATCAGTATTCAGATATAATTTTTCTATCACATTACAGTCCCGTCATCATATCTTAACTAAAGGAGGAAACAGACTTTGATTTAAAGTAAGCAGGATTGAGATATATGCTTTATTTTTCTTCAAAATAATTTTTAAAAGTAACAAAGTTTTCGTTATCAAAGATTCATGTTGGTAAAATAAACAGCAAAATCATTTCCATCAAGGACAAAAATGAAAAACAAAACCCCAAAAAACAAAACAAAGCCCGCCAAAAGCAATTTAAACAAGACATACTTCTGTTGCAAGGAGTTCAAACGAACAGATTATATTCATGCTTAATGAGAGATATTTTCTTTTCTCGAAAGTCAAAGAAATCATTTTCTATTCACACATTCCCTTCTATTTTACTAATGTCTTACCCAATGTACTAAGACGTATTTAGGGAGATCTGTGTTGGGATCTTTTACCCTGACATAACCATACATCATCTTCCCAGTACTAAGGTCCTCTGACATTTCTTCAATGCCTCCATCTAAAGAATATGAAAACTTAAAATCAATATTACTTTACAAGAATTTTAAAAGATTTAGCATAATCAAAATTTGTTAGCTTGACCAAGAAGAACTAAAATACAAAATCGCTGCAAAATACCTTACATAATTATCATTGTTTCTGGTGCATTTGACTAATAAGATATTCTGCTAATTTTTCCTCACCAATTCATGTTATTATGCAATAATATTTTTGTTTTTGCATCATGAGTGAAAAAAAGCATTATCATTTGAATAATAATATTTAAACAGAAAAGCAGGATAAAAAAAAAAAAAAGAAAGAAAAAATTAAACTTCCATCCTGATTATATTGTTTATAATAACTTTGAATACTTACCACCTGTTTCGACCACTTTCAAAACGGGTGTTTGGCCCTCATAACCGAAGACAACCCTGAGAAATAAATTCTTAAGGATATTAATTACGAAGCAAAATCATATTCCATACAATACAGGCAGAACTTCATAAATTATTCTTGACTGCATACATTTTGGTAAAAAACTACTATATATATGAAGTATATATTCAGCTATCATAAAATTGGTGTTGTGAAAATACTATGATTACAATGGACTGTATTTAACATAAAACAGGTCTCCTACTACATCTAAGGATAGTGGCATATTATAATCTTCATTTCCTCCTTTAATTTACTGTTTTCTATCATGTATGTTGGGATAAAAATAACAAAATCAATAATGATGACAATATATTATTCAATTCTGACTCTTAACAAAACTTAGAATCTCAATCTAGATCTAGATTAGATCTAGATGTGATCTAGACGTAGGACTATAAAAGGTCCAGCTTTTAGATCTATTGGTAAAATTTATCTAAGTGGTAGCCTACATGTCCAATAATCAAGAATGTACTCTGGAAGTAAAGCATAAACTACAATCATATTAAAATCTTTACAGACAGATCTGCAGATAAAGATAATAAAGAAATAATCTAAAAAAATCTAAATTACTAGATCTAGATCTAGATTTTTCTAGATCTAGATCTAATCTAGATCTAACTTAGGATCCAGATACAGGCCTCTGTTCAAGCCTTTTGCCACACCCCTTTTATTTAGCAATTAGCAAAATACAATGTTTTACAGCTTTGTTAAAGCGACCCTTTATCAAGAATATGATTATGACTCTTGCATTATATGCAAAAGTTTTCATATGGTCTTTAGATTATTTGCTGTTATTGATAGAGATTATAAATAGTTATATCTAGACGCTTTTGGCAGTCACTTTGTGTAGGTTCTTATTTAGTCCCACAAAACGGGCCAAACATTACTAACACGGAAGTACGTTTCTGTCGGCAAAGTGCAATCCCAAAATTTATCTGCTTTATATTTACGAAAAATTGCATAATTCTCTTACCAATCTGTGTCGTCGGAGTCACTAAAGACTTTTTGAAAGGCATTTTCCAGAGAAGTTTTGTTTTTACCGAGATCTAAAGCCATGATTTTTCATGCAGCGGCTAGTAAGCCTGCCTTGACACCCGGAAGTTATACATCAAAGGTAGACAAACACACGAAATTGTGACGTCATCGAAACGTGTGTACACACAAAATTATGCAAAGGAAGGATTACATTGTTTACGTTAGGTTCTAACCATCATCAGCTGAGGCCTCAACTTACATGAAATTTGTATTATTTACACTGGAAAGACGGTATGAATGATTGTGCTACATCCTCCGCGATCTCTCGAAAATCAGAATTTTCTATATATATTGCAAATACATCCAGGGGAGATCTTAATTTTAGGTTTAAAGTTCAGGTTTCCATTTAAAAAAAAAAAAAAGAAAACCATTAGATTCTAATCCTCTAGGAAAGGAAAACAACAACAACAACAACAACAACAAACAACACAGATATTCTTCATTATAGTTCCAACAGCTTCAATTGGCAACATCTAGCAACCTTAGAAAATACTCATTTTACCCAAGAACTATCGTTGACTGGAACAAACTACCGAAGGAAACAACATCATCAACCTCCCTAAAACATTTCAGAGACAACTTTCTCTCACAGCACTGCCTTCTTCTGACACACAGAGCACAGATGTCATAACCTTCTGAGAGAAGACGACATTATTCGGCAGATAGATAGATAGATAGACAAGCCTTTCTAGAGATAAGTGTAGTCCTCAATGACTCAAATCTAGAGCTGTTTCAAAGCTTTTCTGTGAAGATGAGGTATGATACACAAACACAGATATTTAATGTATCCCTATCCTCCCTGTATAACAAGGATATCAGTGTGGAGTGATAGCATTTCTTCTGCTGGGTGATATGTGGAAATTGAAATGCTGTGTGCTGTGGTTTTTGATAACCACTCATCATCGGCAATGTTTTTTTAGGTAGGCTAAAACCTATCTTGTTTAGGCCTACCTCACTCGTCTCGGGTGTGAATGAGGCTGTGAAGACAGGGTTTCCTGCTTTCAAATAACATTTTGCGCCAAACAGGTCACAGGTCTTGCCTTTTTTCCATTTCTAATTCATTCTATTGACTTCTCTATCCCTGAATAAATTTATATAAAAAGCTTAATTTCTCATTATTGTATCAGGATTTGGGAAAGGAATGGGGCATGGAAGATAGAAAGACCTGAAACCGTGATGTAATACTGCAGATGATTGTATGAATGTTATCTTTTAGAATTGGACAAGAATTATATCCGTGTCTACAGTTACGCCTCCGTAATCACGGTCTCGCCGGCTAGGGTTACGCAGAAGCAAGGGGTTTATGATCTATCCCCCTTCCTCCCAATTTTTGTTAGATTGTTGTAAAAAAATATATTGCTAACCTTACCCTGATTCCCGACCGAGTCCCTAACCCTAACTCCTGCCAAGGCAGAAGCCCCCCCCTCCCCGCCCGTCTTCCACCCAATTTTTTTTTTAGTTGCAGGCTTAGCTCTATAGTCCGATTACTACAGTATCGTCTGCAATTGAGTTATGAGTTGTTTTTTTTGCATCGGCGCAACCCTAGCCGGCGAGACCGTGATTACGGAGGCGTAACTGTAGACACTTTCAAGAATTATACTTTTTTGAGCTCTTTATACTTTAACACGAGCGAGGGAAGAAACTTCTATTCGTATTTTGTAATCAATCAGCAAGATCATTTAACATAATTGTGTTTGAGGTAAAGGAGTCAAGTCAATACAACTTTTAGGCGCATAATCATTATCAGCAAAATCAGCCTTTGATGGCAATCACTTTCATCTATTTAAATCTTAAAGCTGCAGTGACTAATTTTGATATTTAAATTTACATTAATCATTCCATATATATATTATATTATGTCCATTATCAGTGAACAATATTATGCTTTATAATTAGAGAAAAAGAAGAAGAGGAACAAAAGAAGAAGAATGTTCTAAATTGTAAGTTATGAATTCTTTGACAGGAACCATGTTGAGGAAATCGTCTGTCAACACTAAAATTGAAGGACCTTAAGACCTATGATATTTTTGAGTAACAGCAGTATGGTCAACCAAAATCTGAGTGGTTTTGAGGAAGTAATTAAATGTGTGATCGTTGGTGATTCTGGTGTTGGGAAAACTTGTCTCATCTGTGCATATGCTGGCAATACTAAATACAGTCTTCATAAACTTGTCAAAACGCATCAAGCAACTGTATGGGCAATTGATCATTACTACCATGATCAAGAGGTAAGTCAGAGGATAGTACATGTACGTGTTCAAGATCATTTGTATCAAAGAAAGTGATTAGAATTTAGTCAGAGCAAGAGTATTCATTGTCAGGTGGAAGATTTCCCTTCAAATTTTAAATCTGATGAAATTGTAGAGTTTGTTACACAATTAATTTTAGTGACATGAATAGTTAGGGTGAAAGCTCAAAAAAACAAAAAACTATAGTTTGTTTCATAATTGTCTGTCACAGAAAAAGCACTGCATCTCTGAATCTGTCTTTTGTATTTCGGTGAAATTTTGGAAGTGAGCTGGGATTGTTCATAACGTTAAGGCATACAATTTTCAACTTTGAAAGTTGCATATTTTGGATTTTTTTCTCTTTACGATATATAAAATATGTCGCGACTTTTCATGATTGCAGTATTTCAATAATATGAAGTTTTACCGTAAAATTTTACACATCACGTATCGGTTTTCTTCTCGTCACCCTTATTAACAATTCCACGAGAAAAGTATGAAATAAAATCACCATGACGTCAATTAATTGCTACAGTGGAGAATAGTCTTGTCTGGATGAAGAAGTGATTTGTGTTCACGTTTTTATTGGTTCAGTCTTGTGCTATGAATCAAAATATAAACAAATTGTTATGTGAGACCCCGCTGTATAGACAATAAAATTTGAGAACTCATTTATAATTTGTCATCATTATTTATATGGCATAAAGAGAAAAACTTTTAAACTATTCAACTAAAAAATCTGAAAAAAATGTGTATTAACGTTATGAACACCCTCAGAGTATCATGGAAATTTGAATGAGATTGGACTGGCAGTTTAGGAGATGCAGCGCTTTTTCGGTGTCAGAGAATTATGAAACGCACTATACCAGATGCCTAGTGGATAACTTAGTTCGTACACGAGAAACTCAAACGGCTCCACTCACCGGCACCAGTTGGCTGGATGACTTGGTGGGATCGTATCCCGCTAGACATAAAGTTTCTCGATAACCGCTGGTCATCGGCGGTGTGTCCATAACTAATAATACTTTGTCCCATCTACCTCACTCGACCCAATTGCGAATGAGTACCTAGCCGTTAAGACAGCGTTGTATGTGTCCGATTGTATAAGCGCCAAAGGGACTGCTGGTGTTGCACTATGTTTTTCGTGTTGCAGTCGGCCAGGGGAAGAGGTAAAAAAAAAGCATTGTAAAAGCACTTAGAGGCTAACGTCCCTTGACGATAAGCGCTATATAGTGCACTTTTAACTTTTTAGTTTGATAAAATTGCAATAATATAAATTGGGGAAAATGAGTGACACAGAACCACAAAACCTAATAGTCAAAACGAGACCAATCACAAATTAACGAAAATGAATAAGCACAATAAATTTAAAAAATTCTCACAATGCAACAATGCATTTAGATGTAATTTAACATACAGAGTAAATTATTTCGTCACTGATTTCAAAAATTGTGCATACCATTATCGTATTACCAATATTATATTACACTTTTACAGAGTAAATTATTTTAGGAATACACTATCTATCTACAATATTACAATCAGACACAAGCAATACTATTTAATATTTTTGCATTATAGACCATTTTAGTGGGACGCTCGAAATGTTGTTCTTGCATAGCTTGTTAACATCAGCTTTGACAGGGGTGGTAGCCACCTTTAACGGACTGGTCAAATTTAATGTTCATCAGTCAGCTGACTTCTACTTCTACATCTGGTTTCAGTGAGCTTCATTTTGGAGAAAAATTGCTCGGTGCTACCAAAGAGGGGTGTCATTCTTTTTGCATGACAGGACAAATTCACGCACATATAGTTTGTAAAAGTTTAGCAAACTGTTTTCAGAATAATTCCTCTTGTTTTCCATGTCAGCCTGCAGTTCAATGAGTTCCATTTGACAATCGCCAGGACAGTCTTCCACTCCCATATCAAAAGGTTGAGCAAACAATTTTAGTCTAATCTAATTTTGTCTGAAATCTGGAAATCTGTTTGCAAAATCATCACGCAGCTTTTGTACACTAGCTCCATAGTTAGTGCAATCCAGATCAGGAAAATTCCAGTTTCCTGGTTGCAAGACATGTGAAATGGGTCAATGTGGCTCTACTCAACTGAACCTGGAAAAGTTCCAATATCTTCTCAAAATCAAAAGCACAGATATGCTCAAACATTCTATTCACAAGCTGACTTTTTCCTTGTAGTTTTAAGTTCAGATCAGACAGATGCTGTGTAATGTGTATGGGGAATACTACGTCATTCAACCAATTCCCATTGCTCAAGAAAGCCGCATTCTGATGCTTGTTCCCCACGAACAACTTTATATCCTGTCACAGATTACAGAACCTCTTCAAAGTGACAGCTCTACTGGAAAAAAAATCAGTGTCGGTGAGGGCTACACCAAAATGCTTGGCGGGCTGCCTGTTACACACCCCTGGTCTACACTATGTTAGGAAATTAGGTTAGTTCAAAATTGACAAAACGCTAATTACCCTTTTTTTATAGAAAGTATTTTTAATCTTTCTGTATCACCTACTGGGTAGGAAATTGCCTTAATGAAGACAAAACATGATTAAATTAAATAATCAAAAATGTCTCGAGATTTACTTATGACGTCAGTTCTATCAACGAGATCTTTTTAAGGTTTACCAATAATATGCTCTATACAATAAAAGATGACATCAAACATCCTTTGTCAAATCACATTATAAGAACAAGACCCCAAAGACATGATAGATTCATCCACCCCAAGCCAACAACCGTAGGACACAAATTTCTTTTTACCCACATACGACTTTTAAATAGCATGAAATCAATTTTTTCATCTATATGGCATTCAAATTGTCCCTTTTAAAGATAACTACCGTGAAGAATAAAAGGAGAATACAAGCAATTGAAATGAAATGTTTTCGAAGAAATTTTGGCATCTCATATATCGACCATGTACCAAATGAGGTACAATAAAGTACAGTATCGTGAAACAAAGATAATGATTCCCAACAATAATGGACAAGACAGTATAAGTGTAACGTTTCG
>JASKDV010101881.1:0-14678 GCA_032466395.1 Aegires albopunctatus | reverse complement strand
AATGAGTAATCTAAAAAACAAAGAATTTAAGAACCCAGTACAGAACAATAGAAAGACATGTGTGACATTTGGTGGCTGTGCGTTCATTAGTTCTTTACTTATAGACGTTCTACGTCGGGGAGGCTAGCGTAATATATATAAGATACCCTCCTGCTTCTTTGTGATTAAAATTTTTTTTTAATAACATGACATGGGATTTGTTAACTTTTTTTTATTGCTATTATGTTGAATTGTGTGCGTGCAGGGGAATTCCTCAATATGCAGGCCAGGATTACAAGGAAAGGCCAGGGTTTCAAGATGATCCTAATGTGGAACTACGAGCAAAGGAATACAATATAGAAGATGTTAAGATTTATCAGAGATTTCAGGCACAAGATTCTGAAGGTCCTCATCGTGTCTCCAAACTTCAAAAGAGCAAAAAATCTGAACATTGATATTGAACCTATATATTGTTAAAATTTATCAGCAAATGAATAGATATTTTTTAATTACAAAGATTTGTAAAGATGAGATATTATATCAAAAAATGGATACACAAGTACACATAAAAATGCACATGTATATATAATACCAACACAACTCTCACATACAGACATGCACACGTGCACTCATACAAAAAACATAGAATTTTGTAACATTTACACCTCAAACAGTCAAAAATTGCCACATTCTAAATCTATACTCATAATAATAATGATAAATCTGTGGGCTTATTTCTAAAATCTGCTATCACTTTAACTTGATACTTACGTATGAAAACATGGTGAATGTTACTGGAAATTCTACTTTTAAAAAGCTAAAACAGAGAATAAAGCAAGTTCATTAATTAGTATACATTGCCTACTTGATAATGATCATATTGTTCAGTTGGCTGTCAAGGGTAATCAAGTATAATTGTTTCAACAATTAATCTAAAATGAATTGTTTCAAATTAAAGAAATATTTGCCGATTCACTGATGTGTTTTCTGTTTAGTTTTCTCAAATCAGTTTTGCTTCTCATGAAATTTTACCTGAAACCTTTTATTTATTTATTTATTTATTTTTTCCTTTGTAAATTTTGTATTATTTTATATTTTATTTGCTGGCTTGTTTGAATTTCTTTGCAAACTTACCAGTTAAAGTGTTTCTCATGTGCTAGTTTCACAGTTAATTGATTCATCCAGGAATAGGCAAATTGATATTGTCCCGGAGGGACATTTGAGATCATTTTTTATTTATCAACAGTTTCAACTTTTAAAAATTTAGTTTTTATTTATATTTGGAATTAATGAAAATTGTGCTTTTAGGCAAGATGATTGGTTAAAATTTGTATTGATTTTGAACTAAGCAAATGTCAATTATGCATGCAAGATAATGGGACAGACACCTGAGTGATTTAGAAGAAGGTGGATTTCATCAACAGAATGTGAAACAGAGCATGCTGTCCCATCTCTTGATGACAACTTTTCTCTGACCTTCAAGGGATTGGTTTAATTGTATTTGTTGGCTTCATAAAAGTTTTTCTTACTTGATTTCTTAATTAGCTCTTAAATTCATTCTTTTATTCCCTTTGATGATTGAATGTTATAGAAAATTTAGATCACATTATATCATAGAAATTATATTCATTATCTATATTATTTATTGATGTTTAAAAGAAGCTTTCATTCTCAGAAGTTGAAAATCATATTAGATCTACATTTGAGATAGAGAATGAAGAATTCAGAAAAGAACCAAACCCGATTCAAGCAGTCATTAAAACAGGAATTAAAGTCAGGCAGATGGTGGATAAGTTGAAATAATAAGAGGAATGATAATAATGGAATATAAAGTTGGCGTATGAATTGAGTTTAAAAGCTTCATTAATTCTTTGTGATCTATGCGAGAAATGAAACTTTGAAAGAATTTCATTAACATTTTAACTTTAAAATTAAAATCCTAATAAGCATGCGCGATTGGTTTACTTTGACACATGACATATATTTTAAGGAGATGATAGTCACTCTTTTCCTAACTGTTGTCATTAATATTTACATTATATTTCAAAAATATTATGCCAGATCAATGCTAAATAAGTCTGTAGAAACTTCATCGAGACAAGGTTCAGCCAAGGGTGAAAAGCTCTCACGGAAAGATTCCACATCCATAGGGGACGAGACTGATGAATTATTTCAACGTCACTTCAGGAGGAGTTCACAATTGACAGAGAAAAGACGCCAATCTCAACTTACAGCAGGTCAGCAAGATTGATAGCAGATATTTATCTTTGAATTGAAAAGAACATTTATCATGTGTTATTCACCCTCAAGATAGTCTAGACGGTTGTAAGAAGAAAAAGTCATGAATTTGTACATGTCTTACCATTTCCCTCTGACACCAATAAATCTTTTCTTTTTTTTTTTTTTTTGCTTTTGTCTATCATGATTAAATATAAGATATGAAACTATGCAAAAGATTCCTAAAGAAATACATGTAGCTCTGTAGATAATGTGAACATGGAGATTAAATTAGTCTATATCACTAATACATGAGGAGATAAATTTTTTTTAAAAATATACACGTTAAAGTCAATGCTTTTCTATAGTGGTCATTGAAGCACATGCCTTCCTCTCATTGGCTTGAACTTATCATAGTCAACAGCTAAGTGGGCCATGACCAAGGCAAACTCTCTAGTTTTCAATTTTTGCAATAATTGAAGGGTTGAATTGCCATTTTAAAAACAAATTGTAACCAACACCAAAACACATGCTTTGTGGCCACTGTATGTTCTGTGGCTATATTAACAAACACAGAATATGCATCAATAATTGGCCACAAAATAAGAGACTGAGAGAACACATATGATCAAGAGCAACCATCCATCTCTCCTTCCCTAACTGTGACTGGGTTTTGGTCTCTATTGGTGACATTCAATGCAGTTCTAAACAGGCCTAATCAATAACAGCAGGGAACAAATCAAAATTAGATCTACCAACTTTATGGGTTTATCCCTCCATTTTACAATGGAACAGAAAGAACTACATGAAGTCAGTTCATATAAGTAAGTTCTCTTTCTAAAGTTGAGTTTGTAGATTCATACTTTTCTTTTATTAAAATATGGCAATAGTTTTTGATTAATAAAATAATTCTTTGCAAAATTAGCATTTTTGCATTTAGAATTAAACTTAGTTGAGCAATGAGAAGATATTCAAGGCAGCTTACCTTTTAAAGTCGTTTAAATCCATGACTAAATGTGTCATCATGTGAAGTTTTTTCTCTTCGTTATTTGTTGCATGTTTAGAATGAGATTTAGAGTGTAATTTGAAAAATTATTTTGAGATCTAGATTTGAAAAACTAACAATATTTTACTTAACTGTTTGTCTACAGCCCCAGTGAATAAAAGGTGAAGACAAGATAAATTTTGCATGTCTTAGCTTCATAGGATTTTAGAAAGAAATCCAGATATTAAACCATTTCATTCTTTATTTTATTAATTTTTTGTTATTGTAATATTTTCATTAGAGAGAACTCAATATATATATATTTCCTTTCCTTTTCTTTATAATTTTAACATTATGATTGAAATATTTAATTAATTATTTTCATGCCTATAAATTTTGCTGCTTTTTCCTTCTTTGCATGTATCAATAGCATTATTTCAAAAATTTCCAAATGAAAATTTTCTCTTCTAAAATTCCTTACTTAATTACCAAATTCAGCACTCATTTCTTTTAATAATCTTCCTTATGAAAAGTAAAATCAAAAAGTATCCTATGTTAATTATTGCAAAACCATTTATTAAGAGACATCTTAAACGCAAGGTCAATCAACAGATCGCAAAGAATATAGCAGGTGTTTATTTAACCTTGCTTACTTCTTATATTATGACATTTATGGTAGCAACAAAGGTCATAAAGTGGTCTTTGTCTGCTGGTCCAAGCATTAAAATTTCTTTTTATTCTCTGCCTCTACTGTGTGCTTGTACACCATAAAAGGTCTTGTCCCCCACATAATGTATATTAAGATTATACATGTCCCAACCCAAACATTGAAAGATGCAGACAGGAACCGTTTGACAGAAAAGTCTGCAGTTCTGGACAGATGGACTCAATACTGCCAAGAGCTGTTCAATTACAAAATTATACCAGACACAAATCTGCTCAACGAACAATCACAAATGGAGAGACAAGCATCCCCCTTGCCAATACTCAAGAGTGAAGTCGAAGAAGCCATTCGTAGCTAACCCAGGGGAAAAGCCCCGGGAGCAGCTAATCTACCAGTGGAGCTGCTCAAACATGGCGGAGAAGAACTAGTCACATATATAACAACTATCTGTCAAAAGATATGGGAGTTAATTAAAACAATGGCCATCAGAATGGACTGAGCCACTAATAGTTCCTTTTCCCAAGAAAGTCAACCTACGACAATGCCAAAACTATAGAACCATAAATCTTGTTAGTCATACTAGCAAGATTATGCTTCAAATAATCCTGAATAGATTGAAAAAGGAAGTGGAATAACACTTAGCCGAAGAACAAGCTGGATTCAGACCAAAACGAAGCACAGATTGGTGCCACTAAATATTATCAAGCCAACTGAAAAGACATGAAGAAAGTTCTTAAAGCTATCATAATTCTGGATCGGTCATGGCCTGGATCACCAACGACCGCGCTTCCTATTGGTGACTTCCAGGATGGAAGTGAGAAGTGGGCTACTGGAGTCAATGCAAAGCTCAAACTTACAACCGAACAAACAACAATCGGAACATAGAACGTTAGAAAACTCTATCAATGCGGGAGAGTAAATGAACTTGAACACGAGCTCAACCGTTACAGATGGGACATAATAGGACTGAGTGAAGTGAGATGGCCTGGATTTGGAGAAACAATCACAGAAGCAGGGAACAAGATCTGGTATAGTGGAAAAGAAACCCATCATGAACAGAGAGTCACTTTCATGTTAAATAAAGAAATTGCACAATGCATCATCAGCTGCACATCAGCATCCAGCAGAATTATCAGTGTGCGTGTGGCAGCTATACACAAAAACCTAATGATCATACAACTATATGCACCCACATCTGACTATAGTGATGAAGAAGTCTAAGAATTCTATGAAGAACTAGAGAGTACCATCAAAAAAATACCAAGAAAGGATCTAATGATCATATTAGGAGATTTAAATGCTAAAAGCGGACCTGATGCATATGAAGCATTCGCTGGAACAGTTGGCAAATTTGATACAGGGATCATCAACAAAAGGGGTCTGCGCCTCCTTGCGTTTGCAAGTGCTCACAAACTGACCATTGCAAATACGCTGTATCCCCACAAACTATCTTGCCAAACTACGGAGCATGCCCCAAATGGGAAAACCCACAACCAAATCGATTTTTTTAAAACACCAAGACGATTCTAATCAAGCACTTATAAGCTAAGAACCAGAACTTATCCTGACATCAGCAGCGATAATGACTTGGTTCTACTTATCATGAAAGTCAAATTAAGAATGAACCGGCAAGCCACATCACATCGGATCAATGACCCAAATGTAGAGGGATTCTTCCAGGCCAAACTAGGAGGACGATTTATGGCGCTCACATTACTCAACACGGACATCAATGCTCTTACCGAAACCTTTAACCAGGCTGTGTGCAAAACAGCAGAAGAAGCACTTGGGTGGCAAAGAAACAAACACCAGGCCTGGATCACCAACGAATGCTCAACCTCTGTGATGAAAGAAGAGCCCTAAAGAAGAACAGATTCGATAGTGAAGCAAAGAACCTAAAATACTAAAACTAGTAAGGAAGGGATCAGGGCAGCAAAGGAGCAATGGATCAATGAACAATGCCATGTCATTGAAAAAGGCATGAAGCATGGTAATTGCAAGAAGGCGTACAAAACTCTTCAAAAACTAACAAAACAACAACATCGTCAGTTATTGAAGATGCAGACAGGAACCTTTTGACAGAAAAGTCTGCAGTTCTGGACAGATGGACTCAATACTGCCAAGAGCTGTACAATTACAAAATTAAACCAGACACAAATCTGCTCAACGAACAATCACAAATGGAGAGACAAGCATCCCCCTTGCCAATACACAAGAGTGAAGTCTAAGAAGCTATTCGAAGCTTACCCAGAGGAAAAGTCCCGGGAGCAGTTAATATACGTGGAGCTGCTCAAACATGGCGGAGAAGTCTTATTAGTCATACCAACAAGATTATGCTTCAAATAATCCTGAATAGATTGAAGAAGGAATCGAAAGAACACTTAGCCAAAAAACGAGCTGGATTGGGACCAAAATGAAGCACAGTGGAATGGATCTTCAATTGCCGAATCTTGATAGAGAAACATCTCCAACATCAAAAAAATCTTTTCCATAACTTCATCGACTTTAGAAAAGCATTCAATCGAGTATGGCATGATGGTTTATGGAAAGTACTGAGAGACTTTGGTAGTGAAGAAGGTCTAATCCAGACCATCCAAGCGCTTTATAGTACCGCAAAAAGCTCAGTTCTACACGACAACATGATATGAGAGTATTTCAATACTGTTGGTGTCAGACAAGGGTGCCCTCTCTCTAACCAGTCTTATTCAATATGTTTCTCGAAAACATTGTACGAGAAACCTTGGAAGGATTTGGCTCCACCATCTCTATCAGAGGCAGAACCAATAACAATCTTCAGTTTGCTGATGATATAGATCTGATTGGTGGAAGTAATCAATAATTGCAAGAACTAACAGACAGACTTGCAACTAAATCCCAATCTTATGGTATGGAGATAAGCAATGAGAAAAGCAAGATCCTGGTCAACAGTGCTACCAGCGTCACCGCTCAAATAATTATGAATGGGGTACAATTGGAACAAGTGAAATCATTCAAATACCTTGGCACCACCCTAACAGAAGACGGAGGATCACTGAAAGAAATCAAAACAAGAATCGCCATGGCTACCTCATCAATGGCCAAAATAGACAGAATGTGGAAATGTAAAAACATAAGCCTGATAACAAAATTAAAACTATTCAGATCATTAATTCACTTAATAGTACTCTACGGGTGCGAAAGTTTGACACTAACAGCTGAGTCCATCAAAAAACTACAGGCTTTCGAAAACAAATGCCACAGAAGACTTCTCCGGATCTCCTGGAAGGACCATATGAACAACGAGACAGTCAGAAACAAAATTCTGTCCCTGGCTAGTCCACAGGAAACCATTGTTTCCATCATAAAAAAAAGGAAGCTTACTTGGTTTGGTCAAGTGACTCGACACAACTCTATTACAAAAACCATCCTCCAGGTCACTCTAGAAGGAGGAAGAAAAAGAGGGAAACAAGAGATGTCCTGGCTCGACAATATTAAACAATGGACCCGCATGGACAGCCCTACCCTCCTGAAAGAAGTTGAAGACTAATCAAGGTGGCGACAAGTAGCAACAAGAGCAGCTCCCATGTCTCCTCTACGACCAAACAGGTCAGGAGAATGAGGTGAGGTGAGGTGACCCAAACATATTTGTCATCTGTAAGCATAGTTACTAGCATGGATGAAATAGAAGAGAATCTTTTCATAGATTACACTATGAACTTAATGTTTTAAGCAAAAGATAGACTCAATGGTACTGACTAATTTGATTTTCTTAGATCTAATCATGGTAAGGTTGTGCAAATTGTTCAATCAAAAAATTACCGATGATACATCCAATGAGCTCTTATAGGCACCTATAGTTATATTACTGGGATCGATAGTCAAACATTATTATCCTTTCTGTCATCAAACGTTTCTCTTATCCCATCTCTATTCATATCCTATATTTATTTAATCTAGTGTATGATATTTTGGTTACTGAAATATGAACTAGATAAATATGCACAATGTAAGATTAAAAAAGACAAGCTTTTTATCCTCCATTTTATGCATTTAATCTTTTGAAAAAGAAAGCAGAAGTAAGCTGAGCTATGAGATAATGTTATACTCAGTATTATGCAAATGAAATGTGAATAACAAATAATACATTGTAGGGGTAAATAAACAAAATGGACGATTTCTGGTGATAATAATATATATATATATATATATATATATCCATTGTGTTTGGTTATAAAGTAAAACAAATGTTCATTTTGAACCCAGTAGATCCATATCATAATTTGATAGAAAGCTTGGAGTAAAGTATCTTGTGTTACTCCCTCCCATAAACTGCCCTCCCTTCACCACTAACTCACATTTTTCCCTGATCGCTTTTATTTACCTTTCAAATGAATCAAACCAAATGGATATGAAAATGAAAAACTTTATCTAGATCTACTTTATTAATGCTATCCTAGCTTTCATTAAGTAGTTTTCATTTATTTTTCCCTTTAACTCATGACCTTTTTTCCACTTTTCTATTTTGATGTAACCGTTTATTGTTTATCAATTACGTACCTGGGGAGGGGAAAGGGGATGGGAAAGAGGAAGGGGGTGGGTGGGTGGGGGGGGGGGAGTAGTGGATACCTTGCTGCCAAGCCAAAGGTCCCAGGTCCAAACTGTGCAGGCTTGAATTTTAAATCCAAATTTTCAGGTTTCCTTCTCCACTCTATTCATGAAATGGTCGGCGAAAATGAGTGCCAGATCCTATCGGAGATAGCCTTTAATCTGGAAGGTCCTGTGTTAATTACACACATGGAATAGAACCCTTGTCTGATTATAAGGCAGTTATGAGATCACCAAAGAAGTGGAAATATTATGTAAAACTCAATACAACCAAAAATTACATAATTACAAGCAGTTGTGCATTGTCTCATCGACTTCAAGACTCATTCCTTACTTTTAATTTAATGAGCAACGTTATCTATAGCAACACATTGTTTATCATTATCAATGAAAACTTGGCTCTTATATGTCTTCTTGGTATATCAGTTCTTTCAAATCATCTTCATAATCCCTACTCTGAGTTCTGAGGTTTGAACTCTGACCATAGCATGACTAAGGATGTAAGTTAATAAACATTATAGACAGTGCCTTTCTTCCCTCAGTGACAAATAAAATTTTATCTCCTTTTTACATGAGCAAAGTTTACATTTGGAATAGTTTTTCTTTGTGATTATTTCATTTACGTTTATAATTTTTAAAAATGTTATTTTTCATTTTGATTTTATCATCCTTCCTTTTATCCTTGTCTTGAAATATTCTCTCATACAAATGTTTTACAACCGTGATACGTGATATAGTGAACATTTTCATATTGATTAGATTTATAAATAATAATTAGAACATCTTTCAAGTGCATATGTGTCATGAAGAAGAGTCAACGATTTATCTTATCTTTAATAATACAATATTATTATTAATGATTCATCTTTCACCTAACTATAATAATAATTCTGTCATGAAATTCCTTACCTAGGTTTTAGCATACAGTGGGCCTCCTATCTTTAAAATTCATGTGAATGATATGAGTGAGCAAACTAAGATGAATATCCTTGGATTTTAGCTTATTTTTTTCTTATAAAAATTAAAATCAATTTATATATTAAAATTATAAACCATAAGGAATTTAGAACAATCAAATCATCAATTTAATCAATTATCTGATTGCTTTACAGTGTAGATTACAAATTAATGTGCAACTTAGTTATGAAGCAAATTTTAATGAAACTGATTTATGGTCAGGTTTATGTAGAGAAGAGGATAATCAAATAAAGAATGATAATATATGGTGAAGATATTTGAGATGCATTTCTACAGAATTGTTTATAAGTCCAAAGATCCAAAACAAAGGTCTACTTTGATTATGTGTGCGTGTGTGGTATTGAGTGTGTGTGCATAGTATGGGAAATTTTGCATTCGCATTGTTATAAATTTACTCCTGCTTAACTTCTAGATGTCTATAATATATTAGAGTTTAGTTCCACCTGTGAGTCCAACTCAAAAGTGTCAATATTTTTGGGTTTTTTTAACGAGATTTTATTTCTTAGTCAATCCTATAATTGTTTCTATGCAATTTTACTTCTTTCTGCAGAGATTCTATAGCCAAGCCTCAGACAAAGAAAAAGAAGCACTAAGTACAAGTAATCTGATGTCAGAATGAACCATTTTGGCCTATTCAAGTTTGGTGAATTGGTTGCCAAGACCTGAAACTTCATACAGACATGAAGTGCAAACACAACATGTTACTCCTTGCTTAATTGACTCATTTCAATTTTCAAATGTAATTTTTGTAATCATTCTCTATTTAATTACTAGCAATATCCATCCATTAATCTCTAAGAAATCCCCATAAATGGATGAAATCAATTAATTTTGTATGTATGAAGTTTGCAGCAGTCCAAATACATGTAAAAATTAATAAACAGAATTCTTCTTCAATAAGGTCTAAAAAAAATAAAAAATTACTTTGTTACGATTATCTTTCATTTTCTCATTTTAAAAAGGCCCAAAAAGTAGAGTAGTTAAGGGTAGGGGCTGGGGGTAGGGATTGGGGGGGGGGGATGGGTTAATATCCCATCGACCAAAGTAATTAAATTTAGTTTATGTTGACTTAAGCAGAGTCGAGGAAAGAATTACCATCAGCATTCGCCGGATGAGTGACAAGGCAGTATCTTTTCCTGCTAGCACAGACTAAATATATAACCTCAAGCCATCACTGATGTGTCCTTGATAAATCACTTTAGCCCATTTACCTCATTTGACTAAGATATGAATTGAGTAGAACAAGTGACATTGCCCTTGTCCAAAATTGTCATTGTTTTGCATTGCTGTCTGTCTTTGGGAGTAATATGTTATAGAAGAGTTCCTAGCATCAGGAAGTGCTATAAATCTAAGATAAAATGGGAGAAGCAAACATTGTTAAATAAGAAATAAGGACATCAAAGATCATTGTAAGTTATTGAATCCAAGTTTAAAAACTAATACAAAAATGAAGTTTTTGTAATATTTAATACATTTGTAAGTTTAAAAGCATTGAATTGAGATGTCATTCAACTAGCTGGGAATGATTCATTGTATATTTAATGGAGCCAATCACTTGAATTTATTTCCATGTCATAGACTTAGAATAATGTTTTTATAAATTCAATGTATAATATTGACCCATTCCATTCTGTGATATATTATGTTTTGTAATTTTGAAGAGAGAAAAACAATCATTCAAGATGTTTTATTTTTCTCTAATGAATTTGTACCTTTTGAGATAGTGTTGTTTTCATTGTTGGAATTATTTCAATTTGATACTGCTGATGTAAATCTCTCTAATTCAGATTTTACTGAAATGATCATCCATGAAATATGAATTGATGAGATCTTTTCCTTATCCATCATGGATTCCATAAACCAAAAGTGCCTATAACTCTTCATTGAATGGGATGGTTGAATAATAAATCTTTCCATAACACTATGTTGACATCTCTTTCTCCTATCTCATCAAAAGATTGCTTTTTTGTAGCTTTATGATGATTTAATTCATAGATGATTTCATCATCACAACAATAACAAACAGTCTGTGATTAATTGGCTTGTTTTACCTGTATTTTGTTGATATATAATTATTGTAGATGTTATTAAAATGTAAATCCGTCCAATTTATTCCATTACTGTAATTCACTAATCTACAATCATATTTATTTGTCGGTTGAAAAAAAATCTTTACAAAGAACCCTTTTTTCAGAGATATTTATTCAAAACTTTATAACAATATAGATTACCATTTATCAATTTGTAACAACAAATAAATCAGGAATCGAAATATAAATAATTACAATTGAAATTACCTTATCCAACTTATAATAATGTGGCCAAATGATATTCCTTTCTTAATTATAAACTTTTATTTGAGTCCACGATTTAATAAAGTGGAATAATTAATGTAAAAGTTCAACGAGATATTTCCATCGCTCAGTACCCTTTCAGATTTTTATTTATCATCATTTCGTGTTATCCTTTGATCAAGCAATATTTACATGTATATCATATTATTGTAAAATTGCCCTAGATTTTAATTCAATTAATACAGCTAAATTTCCTTAGATGAATTTTAATGGTCAGGTTTCGGTAGCCAGTCCTGTTGTCATTGACTGATGAAATAGACATTGAGGTAAGGAGATAATGTACTGTTTCTTTAAAACTCCTGGTTGATGTAATCAATTTATCTCATGGAAAGCTGACTCATACAATTAAAGAAAGAAATACATGGTCATTTAATAGTCTTACTCTCTCTTAGTCATTTGAATATTTTCCACTTTTTTGTAGTTAGATTCTATCTAATCAGTTATCAATGATGGACAGCGTTTTCCAATAAAGATTTTTTTTTATCATCATGTGCAGTCAGATATAATAATACTAATAAATAATAATGTTATCATTGTATTGACATAGGCATGGTACATCCAATGAACATCCATACAAGAAAAGATGCCATTAAGATGTTAAATGACTGAAAAAATTACATTTAAACCTTATCATTTTCATTGTCCTTAGATCATTCCTTTAAAATAAAGGTTAGAAAGAGTCCATCATCATATTACGGTCGAACCCGCTTATTCTGAAACTCAAAAATATTTCTAAAGATTTCAGTATAAAACCGGGATTTCAATTTAACCGATAATGGTGCAACATCGCTGTGTAACGGTATTTTAGTAAGCTATAATGGTGTTGAAAAGGAAACACTCTGCCAGCCATTTTGTAAGTGAGCTTGGGACTGCTATCCACTGAGTTACATTGCATTTTTTTTACTTTGTTTTCTTTTTTATATTGTTTCCTTTGTGGCTGGTGTCCGTTTAAACTTTTAATCGAGAGTGATTCCTGTTCTCGACCGGCCTAAATTATTTCAGTATAACGGGCCTACGTTCAGATTAACTGGTCTATTTATATAGAAAAAATTCCATCTCTTGAAATAGTTTCAGTTTAACCGGTCTTTCAGTATGAACAGGTTCAACTGTATTTGCAATTTTTTATTAGTCGTAGTTTCCATCAACTGCCATTATAGTAGAATTCAAAAATAATGTTATACCACTTTTAACCTGCCTTAGTATTATGCATATAACTTTATATCCCATAAATAGTTCATGTATTTTAATGCTGAACTTTGCTTTAATTCACTAGGTATATTGATTTAATTATTTAATATCATAGGCATTGAATAAAGTACACTTGCAATAAAATCAGAAATATTGAAACGCTTTTTCAAAAATTAATTGTTGCAAATATCTATGGAATGTGCCTTTTAGCTTTGATATCATAAGGATGTTCTACTACATGTATATTGATTTTGTGCTTTCTAAGTGATATTATTCATCCCTTTCCATCAATTTTCTTTCTTTCATTTTCATTCCTTTTATTGTTTATCTTACTTTTGATTTTTTTTCCCTCAGGCCTTCCTTTAATGTTTTTCTCCCCCCTCTTCTTTCTTTCTTCCCTGTATTTTTGTGTAACTTGTTATGCATTCTTCTTTCTTACTCTTTTTTTTCTTCTTCTGTGTCTTCTTTGTCCTTTTCGTTTGTTTCTATTTTAAGTACACTCAAAAAGAAGTTATATTCATTCTAGAAACCATAAAACCCAGACCTTTCGGATTTCTTCGGCAGAAGCATAACGTGTCAAGTGTAAAGATGCCACTTTTGGATAGAAAAATGCTAGTATAGTTCCATTATTTAAAAGGAGATAAATCAAAAGCTGAAAACTATAGGCCAGTCTCATTAACTTCAATAACCTGCAAACTATTAGAGCACATAATACAAAGTAGTATCATGAAAGATTTGGATAAAAATAACAGTTTTCCATATTGAGTGGTGGTAGAGGAAATAAAGGCGGATGATCCGGTCACAATTGACACTACCATACATATACATGTACTACTATCACTACTACTACTACTACTACTACTACTACTACTACTACTACCACCACCACCACCACCACCACCACCATCATCACATTACTACTACCACAACCGCCATTATCACTACTACTACTACTACTACTACTACTACCACCACCACCATCATCATCACACTACTACTACCACAACCGCCATCATCACTACTACTACTACATCACTACTACTACCACCACCATCACTACCACTACTACTAACTACCACCACCATCACTACCACTACTACTAACTACCACCACCATCACTACAACACTACTACCACCACCACCACCACTACTACTACTACCACCATCACTACTAATACCACACCACCACAATCACTACCACTACTAATACTGTCAGTTTATTTGAAGAAGAAGTAGAAGATCATTATTATATCATTAATATTATTATTATTATTTTCAACATTATTATTATTAGCATTATTAGTTTTATCATGATCATTTATATCATCATTATCATAATAATAATGATAATAAAAATAATAATAATTATTATTATCATTATTATTATCATCATCACTGTATTATATTATTATCATCATCATCATCATCATCATTATTATTATCACTATATTATATTATCATTCTTATCATCCTCATCATCATTATTATTATTGTTATATATATTTTACTTTATATCCATGTTCTTCTTTTTTCACATATCGTTTATAATAAATTGCTCTAACATCATGGCAAGGGAATTTCTAGTAAGGAAGTATTTTGAGGGATGTGGGGATGTGTATTGTTTGCTTTAAATAGTTTAGCAAATTTTTCAGTCGGTGTGGGGGGGGGGGGGGGGGGGGGGGGGGGGGGGGGGGGGGGGGGGGGGGGGGGGGGGGGGGGGGGGGGGGGG
>JASKDV010101770.1:0-14681 GCA_032466395.1 Aegires albopunctatus | reverse complement strand
CTCGAATTTTGTAGGGATAACAGAGCCATGATATATCTATTCACTTTTAACCTCGAATTTTGTAGGGATAACAGAGCATGATATATCTATTCACTTTTAACCTCGAATTTTGTAGGGATAACAGAGCCATGATATAACTATTCACTTTTAACCTCGAATTTTGTCGGGATAACAGAGCCATGATATTTTTTATTCACTTTTAACCTTGAATTTTGTAAGGATGACAGAGCCATGATAATTTTATTCACTTTTAACCTCGAATTTTGTAGGGATAACAAAGCCATGATATTTATTATTCACTTTTAACCTCGAATTTTATAGGGATGACAGGGCCATGATATTTTTATTCATTTTTAACCTCGAATTTTGTAGGGGTGACAGAGCAATGATATTTCTATTCACTTTTAACCTCGAATTTTGTAGGGATAACAGAGCCATGATATTTTTATTCACTTTTAACCTCGAATTTTATAGGGATGACAGGGCCATGATATATCTATTCACTTTTAACCTCGAATTTTATAGGGATGACAGGGCCATGATATTTTTTACAAGAAAGGTCTCTAACATGGCAATATTTAACGGTCGCATCGAAGAAAATTAGTTATTGAGCTAACCAAGCTTCACCTAATTCATACTGTGAAGCATCGTGGTCTAGTGGTAGACATTTGGGCTGGTGATCGAAAGGTCCCAGGTTCGAATCTCGGTATGGCGTGGTGTTGAGTTATTGGTAAAGACTCTCTACATGCCTCTCCTCACCGTACCCAGGTGTAAATATAAACCTGGCTATAGGTAGAGGTAGATCTCATCAGTATGCTAGAGGGAAGCGCCTTTCATCAGGTCGCACCTCTGTGTGCGCCCCGGGCAGTTGTGATGGATTTTGGATTGTAATGTCCTGCCAGGGACACTCTGTAAAGAGCATTGGGAAAATTAAGTGGGAACGCACTATATAAGAACGCTCTTTACTTTATTGTTCATTTTTAAAAAATCAGCCATTTAATTTTGTCACACCATTGCACGTATCGGAATCAGGTTTTGATATACATTGCCGAGAAGCTACAGGAAGTAACGTGAAATTTGTTCTCATAAAATGAAGAGATGTTTCCGGGTGGATGCGGTAGCCTAAAATAAAAAAGAAGAAAGAGATTGTCTTCGTGTTTGTGAACCTGTATTATGTGTCTGTGGTCTTATAAACATTCGTGTTTGTGAGCTTACCTATGAAAAGTGTTTGTCAACCACCTTGTTTTCGACCACCCTTCCTCCCTCCCTCCCAACCCCTTCCGCAAAATATATTGATGATAGATCCTTTAGGCCTATGCATTGATAATAAGAAAAACAACAAAATGAACAACAGGCAGAAATTTTAGGTTTGTTTAAATTTCTCATAAATAATTTTAATATAGAAACCGTTAGAAATATCCTGGGAAAATGAATTATTTTCTTTATATCACTTATTATCATACAGACGCCCATTATTAAAAAAATGTGAGATCAATTTCTCATCAAAAACAAAATTGGCACAATATATCAACATCAGCTGGTTGGACAATGAATATTTCTATAGAGGTATATCTTACATGGTCATTTTAAAAACATTTGTAAAAATAATAATGTTAAGAATAAAAATGTAAAAGTGAAGCAAATTATTCGTTGTATGAATCATGGAATGTAAAAATCATAAATAAATTACAATGTATAATAACATTATTTTCATAGTTTAGAGAGCAGCACTTATCAAAATATCATACATAAATATTGTAAGTTATTAAAACAAAAATCAGAATGATAATAAACAAAGAAAAAAAATAGGTATGGTACCTTCTATTCGAACAACCCTGTCATTAAATTTCAGAACAAGCATTGTAATAAAATTAATAAATACAAATTAAAATAAAAGACAAAAAACCCAAACAATTATCAATTTCTATCAGGAAAGCAAACAAAAGCTATTCATTTCATTTCATGCATATGTATATTATTATTATTGCTGTCTTGAATGTTAAGCACCTCTGAGCATCAATGGATGGATAAAGGCACTCTACAAATACTAGTACCTCATTTCATTTCATTTCATAACAAAACATGAATCATGTTAAATGATATTTATAATGACTAAATTTTCATAATCATTGTAATTATATAATTAATAGGCCTACTGATGGCAAGAGTTAGTTATTTGAAGTTTAACAGCTCTATATAGCTATCAACCTCGAGGGTCCTATGGAAAAAGAAATATAATAGGCTAGGTAAAAGAAAAGAAAAGCAGAAATAGAAGAAATAGGTTTTAGAAGAGGGAAAAAGTTGCCAAGTAGAAAAAGAAGCACTTCGAAAAATAAGTATAATACATGTACATACTAAATGGAGAGATTACTTACAGATGAAAAAACAAACATCATCTCAAAAAGAATAAGCTAATCAATGATGGCCATCAAGCCCCAAAACATGCACAGCTAATACCATCCAGGATTTTCTGGTGCCCTTTGTGTACAAAAGTATCCAGCCCTTCTAGACAGCAAGTGACCCCGACAGTATTTTTAAGTCAAGCAATGAACACAATTGGGGGATAGTCACCTGGTAGATACCATCCTCCCTCACCAGCAAACTCATCCCCCTCCTCTGAAGAGACAAAGAGCCTGAACATCAGAAGATAGAGATCAGATGGGAGATGAAACTCCCACTCAACCCTCAGTTGCCTCTTAGGACATGCATGGGGAGTACTTACAAGGGGTCTATTCTTCCCCCTAAGTTGAGGACCCTGAACCACAAAGAAATGATGGCAAGAACTATTGGATTAAAAAGAAACAAACCGAAAAGCAAAAAAAAATCCCCAACAACAAAACAGTCCTCTTTTGATTTGTGGACAAAATCAGAACTATAATATTAAGTCACAGTCATAATTAAAGGCAAGTCAATCATAAAATTATAAGTTTTTCTTTATGAAGTCTAGGATAGAAATTGCTGCCCATCAATACCATTCAGACATTGTCTGTTCACTCTCATGTCAGGTGAATAAATGGTAAGTAAGTGTATCCATGTAACTACAGATACCAGTATATGGATAGACTAGTTAGAATGTTCTGATCAATTAGTAACAATTACCACCACCCCTGCCATGCCAAGAACATTACAAAATCCCTTAATAACAAAATTCAAATAAAAACCCTAAAAATCCTAAAGATCGTTCCCCCTTCTCCGCAAATAACTTATTTTGAAAAAACCCTCGCCGTAATCATCTCCCTCTCCCCCTTCACAATTTATTTATATAAAAAAATAAAATATTGGACAAAATGAAAACTATCCCCAGAGTTTCATATTTGAGTTCATGTTTGCTTAAAGTTTTTTTGCCCTTAAGAGGAAAAGAACGTAGAAAGAAATAAGAAATATAGTACATATACCGGTAATGTTAACATTGTTTTGCATTTTCAACAGGAATAGTAATATGTCTTTTCACATATACATGTAGTGGTTTACATTTTAAAACATACAAAATAATCTTATCCTATAAGAAAATGCATATATATTCCTCGTTGACTCAAATATCAAAGAATGATGATGATGATGATAATGATGATGATGATATTGATTTCATAATGACAAAATCATCAATAATAATAATAATAATAATAATAATAATATAATACCAAAAACAACATTAACTCTCAATGACTCAAAACAAATCCTCAACCCTTTCTCTGTGTGACCTAATTTAAGCATTGCCTCTTTCAGTATTGATGATTTCTTAAATATGAACTTAAAAAAAAAATTGAAGACAACATCTTCACAAAATCTAGATATGAAATAAATCTAAAGCTGGTCTTAAACCATACAAACTTGCTATAATTTTGGATACACCAAACTATATTATCTTTGGAAAAAAAAAACTAATTTTCTTAGACATTTCAAACTTATTCAAAATACATGTTGGGAAGATTTCACACAGTGTGTGAGTCTCATTCTGTGTTTCAGAGGATTATTAGCCAAAAAAAGTTCTTAGATGTTTAATATTTTCTTATGTTTGCTTGCCTTTCACACTGAAGTAGCCTTTTTTAAAGGCATACATGTATTTGTGACCTACTTCTTCAAATTAGGACATGTCGTCGGTGTCAGTCTCTTATCATGCAACTGGAAAAACCAGCAACAGGGTTAGTAAAAAACATCGTCAATATGTCACAGCTAGAGATTTTGAGATATATTCATCACAAGAGAGCTCAGGACAGGCATTTTAATTAGATTCCAAAATTGTGACATTCTATTACAAAGATATGGCAAGTATAATACAGATAGGTTAAAAAAAAAATATCATGAGAAAGTGGCAATCATAGATGGAGAATTGTTTTCACTGGTTATGAGGAAGATTTAAAACCAAACACATGAAACTCTTACTTTTAGTTTATCAATTTGCATCAAATTTTTCATATGCTTACTATGCTATACAATGACTCTTCACTTCCCCTGGCCAAGGGCAACAAATAACAAGGCTGGCAGCCTATAAATCTATATGGATATTCAATTTTTTAGATAAATGAAACAGGGTTGCAGAAAATTGCATTTTTTATCATCAATTTATGTTAATTTAAAAAATAACTTATTTATTTTATGAAAGATAAAGAATTGATCATTTGGAAACTGCCAATAATCTATGATTAGATGAAAATAATATTTTCTACTTTCTTTAATAAATAGCTGTTAAACAGCTCTAGCTCAAAATGGCTCCTATGACATATGTTATGCTTTGAAGAAAAAGGTCACATTCTTTTCAAATTTTGAGAAAATTTCTAGAGAACATGTAAAATACAAATCACAAGCAATATGCTTGATTATGTAAAAGTAGAATTCTTTCATTTTGCTTGTTTGCATGTCTGTGTGATATTTAAACATTAGAAAACAATTAAAATACGAATCAACAGAAATTTCTGAACATAATGTATGATATATGGCATTCTGGTAGAACGGAGTCAATATAAATAATACGTACAAAATGTACATGTACATGTGCATTGAATAAATTTCACAAAAGAAGAAGATAATCAAATTATTAAGAGTTAACAAAAATAATTAGTCATATAATCCAATGGATATAATAATGATTAATATAAAATGTTATCATTACTAATAATAAAGCTATTATTAATGTGAATTTTCAAATGCCTTCAATAGATGCTTATGAGTGCTTCAACAGTAAAAATCTAGATTATTTGCACCCGTATATAAAAAATATAATAACAATGCTAGTAACATTAACGTCACATTGATTAGACCTGAGTAGGCCTGCTTTTTAAATGAATTTTTAAAAAAAAGAAAAAAAGAATTTCTTTATAAAAAGCGTGGAATCTAGATAGTTATACACGTCTGAGAAAGGAAAACTGAAAAAAAACCCAAAACCAAATAGTAAATAGTAATTGCAATTATTTAATACATGTATCAAGTTATTTGTTATAAAGATCTTTAAAATAGACCTCTCATAAACTGAATATGGTGAAAAATGTATTTTGAAAAATTGACAGCTTGTTTTTCTCTTTTAAATATTAATAACTATCAAAAAATGTACAAACCTTGATGAAATATTTACAAAAGAAAACTGAATCCATTCAAAAAGAAAGGTATGACTTAGAATTTATAAAAATCAAATGTTAAAGAATATGGATAGTTTAACTATAAAGATGATCATTGGCAAAAAATGAGAGAAACAAAAAACTTGCCTATAGTTATGACCAAGATAAAAATAATTGGTCTACATAATTTTTAAATTATTCTTAGAAAGTACTAGAATTGAGCAATGATGATGATTAACTAAACCCGTTATGATCAGGCAAATTTCAAATTTTCATCTATTTCATTAAAATATAATGTTGGCTAAAAAACAAGATGAACTTTTCATGTTTTAATCATTTATACACCGGTTTTTGTGGTAGATGAGTTAATGAGATAAAAAACAGGATTAAATATTCAAGTTTTATCAATTATATTCTGGTTATTGTAGTAGAAGATGCGTTAAATGGGAGAAAAAACAGGATTAAAAATCTAACTTTATCAATCATACACCGGCTGTAGTGGTACATGACTTAATGCACCGGAATAAAAAAATTGACATCCCGATTGTGCCAGTGAATCCAAAAGTAAGCAAATAAACAGTTAAAATTCCAGTCATAATGTAGGCGTTTCTACCAATGACGACCATCTTCTAAACCTGTGAAAGCTAATAAAATCACATGCTTTCCAACTTTATTTATGGCCCCTATGAAGGCCAAAATAACTCAATTAATTGACATTGTGTTGGCTCCCTTTCTCCCCATTTTTTCCAATTATCTTTTAGTTGATGAGATATAATGGCATTCTGCTTATATTCAACATATATCGCCATTCCCAGCTATGTCGATAAGAATGGATTGCACTGTATTATATCATGCACATATTTCATCGTATTAGTACTTGGCATATATGGTAAATATTTGGTGATATATTTACAAAACTTGCAATAATTATCATTGTCATAGGAACTGTGAAATTAAAAAAAAAAAAAAAAATTACATCAGATAAGAAGTTTAGATTTATATTTAGAAGGAAAAAAAAGACATCAGATCAAGTTTCTAAAATCATATACGGTACATTTAAGTCTGATATATATATTTGAAAATAACGTAAAGATATAATTTTGGATTATATAATTGTAACAATGTAGAATGCTGCATGCAATGTTAGTTTCAACCAGAAAGACTAATCATTCCTTCTTTCCTAATGCATTTAGTACAGTAATGATGAAAGGCCATGGAATATGTTGGAATAAGGCATTACAAGTAGCAAAAAAATGATATTAAAGTAGGAAGAAAAAGGTATTTTTACATCAAAATCTGCTTTTCTTGCCATGATTTTATGGACTGACTATTTAGTTACATATAGTACATGTGCTAGATCTATGTTTTGTTTATTATGACTCTGCAACCTCCCCCTGAATAAACTGATGACAATACATGTAAGCCTATAATAAAATGATATTACTGTGTATCACTTTGTCTAAAATGCAGCCATTAAATAGTCCATTAACTTGCTCATAATAAAGTACAATGTTCATCTTTTGCAATGCGAAGCTTGAGATGTGGCTAAATAAAAGCAAATCATAAACATACAATAGAAACCTATTAAACCAAAAATGGATAGTCCAAAAAAATGGGTTAAACCGCACAGAAATTGAAATTGTTTCAGTTTTATCAATATAATATTGTTGAATGTTTAAAATGCAATGTTATGTTTAAATCAAAATAAAAGTAATGGTCCCTTGAATTTAAGTTTGACAGGCTTCTACTGTACATTACAAATGTTACAAAAATACATGTATTCAATTCTATTCTGATATAATCTGTATTCAAAGATAGTCTGATACAATCTCCACATTGAAGAGTGCCATTTCTGCTGGCCACTATTCTTGGCACTGCAGTACTGAATGCAATTGAAATGTGGTTCTATCGCAGGATACTCAGAGTAAAATGGACTGAGAAAAGAACTAATAAAGATATCCTCAAAGAGCATGGCATTCAAATGGAACTGAATGCAGAGATCAACAAAAGGAAACTAAGATATGTTGGACATGCAAAAAAGACAAAAAAAAAAACCCAACTTGATGTCAACAGTACTGCAGGGAAAGATAGAGGGAACGAGAAAAAGAGGAAGACCATCAGTGTCATATCTCTCCAATCTGAAGGACATTACATGGATGAACATGCATGAGGTCGTTGATAAGACCAACAACTGAGAGGAATGGCGTAGGTTATCAACAGTGTTGCAGTGACCATCGACAGCGGTGATGCTGACAGCTGACAGTAAAAATGTTATATCATTTCCATTCCAAACAACTAGAGTCAGTTCCCTTTTATTTGAAGTAGACTAAAAATACACTTAACACGATTATGTCTACATGCTTCCCCCAAGGCCGTGTTTCCATATTTGTCAACCACATTCACATTAATATCTTTTACTGATACCAAGCAAAATAATGATTCAATGTGACCACATCTGCTTGCTGCCATAAGTGCTGTCTTTCCATCAATATTCCTAGCATTTACATCAATCCCTTCCACATTCACTAGAATTTCAACACATTCCGCATGGCCCTGATGGCATGCGTGTAACAGTGCCGTTTCTCCAAAATCATCAACAGCATTGACATCAATATTCTTAACATTAACAAGATGATTAACGCATTCATCCTGACCATAAGTACATGAAATCATTAATGCTGTTTGGTTAAAATTATTTCTGGCATTAACATCACTATTTTTCACTTGAATAAGAATACCCAAGCAATAATAATGCCCCTGGTGACATGCTGCCATTAATGCTGTTTCTCCTTTCTCATCTTTTGCATTGATATTGATATTTTGAACTTCAACCAAACGCCTGATACACTCAAAACGACCATGAAAACAGGCTAGTATCAATGCTGTCCTACCGTATTTATCTTGAATTTCAACATCAATGTGATCCAGTTTAAGGAGACGCTCGACACATTCAAAATAACCATTTTCACATGCCAACATGAGAGCAGTCATTCCATTTTTAGTGGTAGAGTTTATACAAGTACCATTTGCTTTCACAAGAGCATCCACACATTCAGCATTATCATGGAAACACGCCAGCATCAGGGCTGTTTTTCCATTCTTGACCATGACATTGATGTCAATATCCTTAACCTCCAAAAGTTGTCGAACACACTCAGCATTACCTGACCGACATGCATGCATCAGCGCAGTCATTCCGTAAACATCTGTTGCATTGATATTAATGTCTTTCACTGTGATAAGATGCTTTAGGCAATCACTGTTGCCAATATCACTAGCAAGCATAAGAGCAGTCTTTCCTGCCTTGTCCCATAAATTGACATAATTATTGTTGTCAAACCGTACAAGGTTTTTCACAATATTTCCATGACCAGCACAAGTAGCAAGCATTAAAGGAGTCATCCAGTAGTTATTACTGTCTAGGATATTCACAACTGTCTTGTGAAACAGATAGCTGACTTGCCTGTTATGTCCATGTAACGATGCCCACATGAAAGCCGACATTCCTCTCTCATCAATTGCCTTAATATCCATTTCAGCTTTGATCAACAGCTGACAGATAATAGGACGGTCATTTTCAATAGCGTACATAAATGCATTCCATCCATTATTGTCAAATGCATGAACTTCTATGCCTCTTTCCTTAAGCAGCCGTCTTACACATCTGACATTACCACTAACACATGCCAACATTAAAGGTGTTGCATCGTTGACATCCTTATCATTGACACGCACTGTCTTCATTTCAAGCAAATGATCAAGGCTTTTAGCATGACCATACAGACAGGCATACATCAAGGCTGTCCTTCCATTCTTGTCCTTGACATTTATATTAATGGCATCATTTAAGAGCAATTGATCAACACATTCAATATGACCATGCATACATGAACACATGAGAGCTGTCCGACCCTTATCCCCAATGGCATTAATGTCTATACTCGGACATTGTAAGAGCAAATTAACACAAGAAGTGTGTCCACGTTCACATGTCATCATTAAGGCTGTCCTGTTATCATCCTGAGCGTTGATGTCGATGTCATCTTTGGAAAGAATTAAGGGCATCTCCGATGCACGTCCTGATTTACAAGCTAAGATAAGAGACCATTGTGATTCACCCCATAGAACTTTTCCATTATAAACAGAATGATCCACTTGACCTTTCAACTCATCTTCATTATAAGCATCCTTTACTTTAACAAGATCTCTGTCTTTCCTGTAACTTTCGCGTCGATTCCTGTTGAAGTCAAGGATATAGTCATAGCATTTCATTTTATTGTATTTTCTGGCAATAACCGATGCAGTTAATCCATCTTCATTTTTATCAAAAATATCTGCTTTCCCGACTCGTAAAAGATATGTTACACATTCAATTCGTCCTAATTGACAAGCAAACATTAATGCTGTCCATCCCTTGATGGTCCTTGCATTCACATCAAGTTCCTCCATTTGGAGTAAGCGACGCACGCATTCTACATGACCATTTTTACAAGCAAACATAAGTGCCGTTTTTCTACTATCATCCCTAGCATTGACTTCTATCTCTTTAATAACAAGAAGACGGTCAATGATGCTAATTTTGCCAGCCGATGATGCCATCATTAATGCTGTTCGACCACGATCATTTGTTTCATTGATGTCCTCCAGACCCAACTGAAGAAGGCGATCCACCCATTCTGCGTGACCATGTAAGGATGATAGCATGAGAGGTGTCAAACCAGTGTTGTCACATCTTTTGACAATATTTTCATTCTGGAAAATGTAATCGATGCATCTGGAGTTGCCGTTTTCTCCTGAATACATCAATGCCGTCCATCCATTGTGGTCTAAGTTATTGATATTCACATGTGAGTAAATTCTTCTCAACAGTTTCACATCACCTTTTAAACATGTCACCATTAAAAGAGTGATACCCTTATTGTCTTGAGCTTCGATATCAAGATTTTCAAAATCAAAAAGATGCCCTCGTACGAACATGTTTTTATGTAGATAATCATATATGATAAAGCTCCTTCCTTTTTCATCTCTTGCATTGAAATCCAGTTTCTGATTGACCATCTCTGATAAATACTGACCAAATTTACTGGCAAGTATCAAAGCTGTTTCCCCTCTCCCATTCTTTGCATTAATGTTTAAGTGAGGCATTCCAATAAGTTTTCTTGAACAATCAAAACTATGTTTTATTGCTACCATAAGCGCATTTTCTGCATTGTCATTGCTAATGTTTATGTCAACAAATTTATTATGGAGGAGTAGTTCCATACATTCAATTTGATCATACAAACTACACTCCATAAGTGCTGTCATCCCATTGTGATTCATAGCATTTACATCAACATTCTTCAAGTTGACAAGAAAATGTACACATTTGCTGTGTCCCATCTGACATGCCAACATCAAGGCTGTTTTCCCATCAATTGTCTTAGCATTAAAATCAACACCTTCCTTAACGAGAAGCTCTACACATTTAATGTGACCTTTCAGACTTGCAACCATTAGAGGTGTGAAACCATAGTTAGTTCTGACATCAATGTCAATATTTTTACATTTAACTAGGTGCTTTAGACATTTCACATTACCATTCAGTGCCACAATTGTAAGTGCAGTACCTCCAACATTTGCTTTGGTATTGATGTTTATGTTTTTTATGTTTATGAGACATTCCTTGCATTGAATGTGACCTTTGTAACATGCAAGTATCATGGCCATGAAGCCATTCTCAGTCTTAGCATTAACGTCAATGTTTTTCACTTGAAGAAGATGTTGCACACATTTAAAATGACCGTTTTGACATGCATGCATGAGAGATGTGAAGCCATTTCTGGTTTTGGCATTTATGTTGATGTTTTCAAATTTGATGAGTTGCTTTACACATTCAGCATGGCCATTTTGACAAGCGTGCACCAAAGCCGTGAATCCGCTTTCTGAGATGGCATTGATGTCAATTGTTTTTATTGCAAGAAGTCGATTTACGCATTCAACATGACCATTGTGACATGCATGCATTAGCGCAGTGAAACCATTTTTAGCTTTTGCATTTATATCAATACTTTGTATATTTGCAAGAATATCAACACACTCATTATGACCTTTACTGCAAGCCAACAATAATGCTGATAGTCCATTGGCTGTTTTGGCATTTACATCAATGTTATTAATCTTGGCAAGATGGCTGACAGATTTCACATCACCGTTTTGACAGGCATAAATGAGTGCTGTGAAACCATCATTGGTTTTAAGATTAACATCAACTGTGTCATTTCGGATGAGGCAATCGAAACATTCACTATGCCCTGCTTGCAATGCAAGAATTAGTGCTGTGAAGCCATCATTTGTTTGGGCATTAAAATCCAAGTTTTCAATTGTGACTAGACTCTCCACACATTGGACATGGCCATTATGACATGAAGACATCAAAGCTGTGAATCCATAGCTTGTTTTAATATTCACATCAATTTCTTCCATCTCGATAAGACAATTTACACATTCAATAAAGCCATTTTCACTGGCAAGTATTAATGCTGTAAATCCTTTCTTATTGATACTGTTGATATCAATGTGCCTTTCTTTGGTCAGTCTACGGACACATTCAAAGTGGTCATTTTGGCAAACAAACATCAAGGCTGTCATTCCATCTATCGTTTTAGCATTGACATTAATATGTTTTATTTTAAGAAGGTAATCAATACATTCAATATGGCCATTCTGAGATGCAAACATAAGTGCACTAAGTCCAACATTAGTTCTTGCATTAATAGTAGCACTGTCCACATTGAGAATATATTTGACAATCTCTTCACAACCATTCTGACAGGCATACATTAGAGCGGTGAATCCTTCTTTTGTCTGAACATCAATATCTAGAGTGTCAATCTGAATGAGATGATGCACACACTGAGAATGACCATTTTGACATGCAATTATCAGTGATGTTGATCTATTATGATTTCGAGCATTGATATTAATATCTTGAACCTTAGTCAGAAGTTTGACACACTCATAATGACCATTATGACAAGCCAACATCAAAGCTGTCTGTCCATGACTGTTTACAGCATTAACATTCAGATCCTCTGTCTCACAGAGAATTTTTACACAGGAAATATGTCCACCTTGACATGCATACATTAATGCAGTCCAATCACCTTGACCTTTATGATTGATTTCTTCTCCATCAATGGAATTCAAAACAGTCTGTAACCGTTTATAATCACCAATGAGACAAGTGAATAAGAGCAATTCACATTTGTCTTCAAAAGAAAGGTATTCAATACACTCCAGTTGACAGTCAAACCTTTCAAAAAAGTATGTTATAAATTCTGTAGCTACCAAAGCCATGTTTGCATATCCATCATTTTGCCTGTATGATGTAAGATAGATTGTAAAATTTCTTTAGGCTGAATGTAATCAATAGAGCTAGAATTTATCACAGTATTATAGTGTGAGAAGGAAAAAAGAAATATGTCACAAACTTAGCATGACTCTGGATTTCAATTCTATGTTATGAAATAAATACATTAAATGCAGTGCTACAGCCTCATAGATTATAATTTGAGCATTATTAATATTTCCATGTAACCATCTCTATGATTCTTTTACTTTTTTCCCAATTATCCTTCAATGTCCAATTTTGGGATAAATAAAGTTATAAAAATAAAATAAAATATAATATCAAAATCTATTTGTAAAAACAAATGATTGCCTATAAAAATAAAAGTGTATGCAGCTAAACCCACTACATTTTCACATCATATTGACCAAGAAGAATTTTGTCAAATTGAAAAAGAAAAACATTAAGATTTATGTCTGGTCAATCCAAAATAAGAATGGAAGAAACAAATATGGTCAAGGTAAAAAAAATACAATACAATCACTTCAATGACAAATTAAAATTGAACATTAAAACTGCCAAATACTTCTTAAGAGTATTTTTGAATTGCATGTCAAATATGGTGGCAGTGAGACTGATGAGTAAAAAGTTTTTTGCAGTCTAAACTGGCCATGTCCATGACAATTACAGAAATATATATCATAACAGACAAATTATCAATATCATAGTAACTTCTGTAAAATGTCTTCACTATTTTATACAATCATTAATGGAGCAGCACAAAAGATTTAAGTTTGAATGGTTCATCTCTGAATAAATGAGCATTGAGCTTCGACCTCCTTTGGACATCTGAAATGGGAAAAAAATTGAGAAATTTTTTAACTGAGATTTTTTTTTGCAATGAAAACTTGAAAAAGCAAAAAATTGGGTATTTATGTATGGGTGTGAGTGTGGACATTAACAAATAGTGATGTAAACAAGATCAATGCATTTGAAATGAAGTGCTACAGGAAATACTAAGAATACCATGGACAGCAAAAAAGACCCAATGAAAAAATATATATCAAGAAGATGCTAAACATGCTAACCAATCTTTGATAACCAGATTAAAGAAACTAAAATTGGAGGGCAGATGAGGACAGGGAGGATCTGGAGGAAGATGTTGTTCCCAGGATATCAGTATAACTGGATAGATCCGCCATTCATTATAGAAAGTGGCAGGAGAACACAAAATAGAACCTTGTTTTGGCAAACAGTAAGGGAGGCCACATTTAGGAAGGATATGTCATGAAGAAGAAGTTAATTTTCAGCATTCTTCATGTATTATTATTGGTAACTTCACACATAAGTTGTGGGGCTCAAAGAACATGATAGTATAGTATAGCATTGTGGTTTAAGTGGTAGATATTTGGATTGGAAACTAACTTCCCAGTAGAGGCAAGATAAGACTTTGGAAAACTCTTACACACAAATTTACTCACCATTGCATGATTCAATAAGGGATATTTATTGCTATACATAATCAGTAATCAACATTGCAATGCTAAAAAGGCCTAAACAAACAACAATGTGAATCTGTATGCCTTAAAAAAAAAAAGATCTAACCAATAATTTCTCTTATTCTAGATCTAAATTTAAATCAAGCATTGACTCTTTTTATCCTAGAACTGCCCCAATAAACAATGTGCCCGTCCTAGGGCTGCCGCAGGGAAATAGCTTTAAACTTAACACTGATACTTTTTCAATGCTAATAACTTTGTTATTTATGATCGTATCTCAATGAAATTTGGACATATTGA
>JASKDV010101659.1:0-14689 GCA_032466395.1 Aegires albopunctatus | reverse complement strand
CTCTGACGTCGGAAAGCAAAACTTTCGACTTTCTGACTTGCCGACGGTGTCGCCAATGAGTCAATCGGCAAATTGGAAACTCGAGGCATATATGTGAGCACAAAAAGATCGATCGGGCCGCGATTGTCGGAATTCCGACCATTGTCGGAAAACATGCAGGTCTGTAACATTCATATCAGCGAGTTGTATTTACAGTGTTGTAGTAAACTGATGGCAATTTCTAATTTCAAATTCAAATAATCTCTCTCAATACATAGGATTCAAATAAATAACATTGCACAAATGTAATACGAGCTATTTGAGTTTGCTTAGGAAAAGAAGGAGAAAAGAAAAAGAAATTGCAGGCGGCAATATTTGAATTATACGCTATTTGCTGATGAGTGGAGGAACTTAGCCTATGGGCCTACTTAGTTTATATCTCAAATAATGGTGATACAATATATATTGAATTGTAAACACAACACTAATATTAATTCAAAGCCATATTCCAAATTATTGTATTGCTAACACTTTAACAAATTAAAAACTGAATGAATGAATGATAAAAAACATAATAGATAATCATTCTTAAATACCCAAATTTATTGCATGCAATAACACAAACTTAGAACAAGACAAGAAAGATATTATGATATTATGTTACGCTCTTTTCCACTTTGTCTTAATGCTTTTACATAGCTGCAAACTTTTCAGAGACCAAAATCGCACTTTCTGCGCGGTTTTACGCTAACACCAATTTTCCCAAAAAGAAAAATCCTGTAACTAACAATGAATAAAAACATCAGCATTGGTATTATTGAAGCCTACTTAATGGGAAAGAAGTGATTGAAGCAAAATTTTTCATCCAGATCCAGGATGTACTTAATAAGAGTATCAATCTTATTTTTGGATTGGTCAAATCATATTTAATATTATGATTTTATCCTGCTGGTTGGCAGTTATGCTTTTATCATGACATATGAAAAACATCTATTAAATACTCCTTATTGACGCCATTCTATAATGAATTTGTAAACATCAGAAAAACAGTAAACACATTATAGCAATGACACTATAAGTCAGAGAAGATCCATATGGGTTGATAATGACTATATTTATAAACACACATACCAAAATAAATCTAGACAAGTAATGATTAACAGATGAAATACGAAAACAAAAGAATTCAAGAATATTATATATTAAGCAAAATAGATATAAGTAAAAAATATTTTTTCACAGTTCTTTAGTTAACTTGATCTCATAATTCAAAGTAATATCAAATTAAAGCAACATTTATCAAATTAGTTAAGTCCACAAATCCTTGTCAACAACAAAAATGTTTAAGTATTGGAATATTGCAGCAACAATACTGAATGAAACTTTGAAAGATTAAAATAAATGATATTCACTATCACACTTTCAAAAAGGATAAACAATCTTGTCTGATTTGAATCAAATTAAAATATTAGAAGAAGTATAAAAAGATACAAATCATACAAAAATGGTTAAAAGTTCATATTAGTATAGAACTAGGGATACTAACTCATAGCAAATCTCAATACTTATCACTTATGATATTAGGCAGATAAAAATTACCTACTTTTTCATGTAAACTGACAAACTTAATGAGATTGTGGAGTTAAATTACTATTTTTAAAGTTTCACCTTTATACCATTTCAAACGTAAGATCTAATAATAATAATAATCTTCATTATACGATGACCTCAATAAGACATATGTAGCTTGCAGAATAAAGAGCAGTTGAAAAAATAACGGCTTAATCACAATTTTGACAGTATGGCATCTCTCTCAGTTGCTGGATTTCAATGAAAACATAAAAATAAGAAACTCCAAAACACTCCTAAGAATCTAACTCACCCATGAAATGATTTGTAAAGAAAGCACATTAACAGCCGTAAACTTAAAGCTATGCAATTTCTGCATGCACAGTGTTTAGGCCAAAACTAGCTATGCTCCGCATGAGTGAGTAGATTTTGTCTTAATCTTAGATGCTACTTTGTCAGGTTAAGTTCGACTGCGTAACTTTGGAGGTTATCGGTTATTTCTGACTGCCACGCATGTAGGTTATTCTGACCAAACGGGTGAATGTTAATTTTAACGAACAGCCATTTGTCAACGAAGAGGTCAGGAAGTAAATTATTCCGCGGATTTAATTTTAACGAATGGCTATCTCAATGAAGATGACAGAAAGGGGGTCATTGAACAGGTGAATGTTAGTTTAGATCTGGAGTCAATTACTGCTTTACTATCGCTATCGGATGAAAATTATCACTTTGCAAGGCCTCTCTAATTAATTTATGGTCTTTGACAATCGTTGGTATTCACATCCATCTTGTTATATTTATTAATGTTATACAAATTTATATTTTCTTAACGAGGCTTGCGTAGCGAATGTATGACAGGGATCTCACATTTCTAACTTGCGCATGGCTTCTTAGGCCATTTAAGAATTTGTAATGTTACACATCATTTAAGTTTTCACTTACGACTCCGAACTTAGACATAGGCTTGTACGTATTGCGTAAAATTTTGTGCAGCAACCATGTTTGCGGCTGTAAATCTTTTTTAAATACGTGTACAATTAGGGGTAATAATCAATATGTTTAGTTGTTTTTTTCCTTTATTTTTGGCAAAAGCTTTGGTATGATTAAAGAATAAGCGTAGAATAAATGCACCAATGGAATATTACATTGATCTCAAAGAAACACAATGGTGGTGAAATTAGAGGAAAGAGAAGGAAAAGGGATTGGAGAGAAAGAAAGATGATACATTGTTACATAGTATGTATTGTTACATAGTACGTATTGGTGATGAGCCCATACATGTTGCTCATTTCAATTTCAATAATTGTTACATTCCAGTTACTAACCACAACTAGGTTTTCAGTCACAAACTTTTTTAACATCATGAATTGTATCAATGTTTTTGTATCAATATTCAAACAAGAAATCATGAATCATTGAGGAATGTAGACACAAGATTAATTTTTGTTTCCAATATGGAAAGAAGAACAAAAAATTGTCAGTCAAAGTAGCAGGTTTATCATTGTCGTGAATAACACTGATGAATATCAAAAGCATTGATGAAATATCCAGATTAATCTTAATGCGTCACATCTGATTCTGTAATTTCATTTCATTACCATTGATTCTTTCCAAAACATATAAAAGAGAATCGAGCTCTACATCACTTTTGAACAGCAAAGCAACACAGCCAATGTCATCAAAGATTAAACTCTCCTTGTTTTTAAACCAACGAGAACTGTCAGATGAACAAATTCCTTCCAACGAATAAAAATGCATTTTGGAACATACACTTTTGTAACAGCTCAAAGGAGTCATTCGATAATCATCGCCAATTCTTGTTTAAAACCATTTCCTTTTATCATTCATAGACATTCACAGCCAAGAATCAGAGAACACAATTATGGGTAAATTAAAGCATGAATCGCGTGATAAGAGAGCAATGTACTTGTCTTCCCTAGTAAACTCTATTAGGCATGACCAACCTTATTTCTTTATCAATATTTAATGGTTAATTTTACGACTAATGATGATAATAACGAAATGAGCAACAAAAAGAAATCTATAATGTTGCAAATCTCTGGCCTTTTTTTTTTTTTACTTTTGTAATACGAGGAAATCAATCAATCAATGGTCCGATCCTATTATTATCACTATCTAGCTTCTACTTTTAAGAGAATACTGCACAGGTATGAAATCAAAACGTATAACTCATGAGGAATAATAATTAGTTTACTCCACAAACTACGCCTAAAGCCTTCTGCCTGATAATTAATGAGCATTGAGATTGATGGTAAAAATCAAAAACATTTTTAAAAACTTGTTTCAATACTATACCCTGATCTACCAGTTCTGTTAAACCACAGATATTCATTTGTATAATCCACCAAGGCAAATCAATAGGGGCACACCAGATGGAAGGAAATACTTAAACATGAATTTAATCCTCAACTATAAAAGTAAAATTTGGCTTTAGGCTAATATAACAGTGAATAGACAGAACTTAAAAATAGTAGCATTTCATCAACTAATGACAAAGTCAAAAATTGGTTTTGTTTTAAAAACAGAGAAAATATACAAATTTTGAAGAAGAAAAAATTGTAAAAGAAGATTGAAGCAATAGCAAAAAAGAGTATCATTCTTTTCCGATCATAAATATAGCAGTATATCTGGTCTTCATGATCAAGGCAGCATTTTTTAAAATGTATTTCATTGAAGCATTAGCATTTTTATTGCACTCATTCACATCATTCCGTGTGTGTTTATAACAACCAACCTGAGCTACAAAGGCAAAAAATCCCATGGGGGAAAAGGTATGATATTTTGCGATCAAACAAGAAAATACTGGGGCATTATGGCATGATATGAAATAAATAATTGAAGTAACCAAAATCTCATTTATCGTTGCTGGGAAATAGTAATCCGTTTTGGTATTGAATTGAAAATAATAAAATTTGTGCTTTACTTTGAGATAAAACTACATGTAACTAGTTGAAATTTTTAAATTCGGATACCCTAGAAAGCCTTTGAAAATCGGTAATCCAATTTCTACCTTTTAAAAAATATAGAGGATGGTGAAGTGACCAACATAGTAAAAAATAAGTCACTGATAAAAGTATTGAACAGTTTTGGCATAAGCCATAAGAAGGTTAGACTTAAATACTTTGTACAACCAATCAAAAGACCCAAAAAAGGTCGTCATTTTTTAAATTTTCAAATGACAAATTAAAAAGATTTTAATTCTATATCAGTGCAAATCTCCTGCTAAATTTTTGTATTTCTATAGTCACATAAAATGATTTCGTAATGGTGAGGGTAACAAAAAGTTAATAGGACTGTGGTGCCTGACGATGCATTATAATTTTGAATAGGTTGGCCGATCATTAAATGTTATAACTGCACCAGTTTTATGGAACATTTTACCAACATTTATCAAACCAAGTTAGACTTTTGACAAATTTACAAAGAATCTCAAAACTTATCTTTTTGATTTTGGTGTATAGAATGTATTTTATAACATGGATGCTTCTTTTAAATGTGATTTTTATGCTTATGAAATGTATACTTTGAATATTGTCTAATTTAGGCAAATTATGCTTTAATAATGTATTGTAAAGCGCCTCTGAGCAAACTGTGGAATTAGTCGCTATATAAATGTTTTATTAGTTCTTACTTTTTATACTCTATTCTTATATTTAGATGTACAGTTATACCCATAAATCCTATATACCATATTGTTCAAACATACTTCATTTTAAATACATGCTCATTTTTTATATCATTTAGATGTAAAGTTGTACCCATGTAAATTCTATACACTATGCATTTTTAAATTCTATATTGTTCTTGGTATTACTCCTTGTCAAAGCGCTTAGAGCTATTTTGTATAGGCGCTATATAAATGTTCTAATTATTATCATTATTATAATTGTATAAATTCTTTTCAAATTCATTAGGCTATTTCGAACGATCTTGAGTTATAATTCTTTTCTACAATATTGACAACAAGCAATAGAACACCAACAAGATAAAGGTAGAGATCAATGAATGGGTTGAGATAAGGTATAACATACCTTGTAAACGTACAACCAATTCAGAAATCCTAACCGCATTCAATTCAGACCTGTATGTAATTAAAGTAAAATTTCAGCAGGCAATAAATTATGATTTTGTTCTCTCATTAAAATCACAGCAAGCATTTCCTTATTTCGGACAGCAAGGGTTATCCACCATGAGAACAACATCTATCCCGTAATGTTCTAGCAGCTCCATGAGAAAAGCCCGGTCACCAGTAGGATCCAAACCAATACTCTTCATGTGGTCCGATGTCAATTGTCGGTCCTGTGACTGAGATATATCCAAAATTGTCTGGAACAACCTTTCATTAAGTTCTGTGAAGTAACTGTTTAAAAGAGAAGATATTGGTATAAAAAAAGCATTATATATTGGTATAATAATTTGAATTTCAAACACTTTCATTTTTTTCTTTATCACTGGCCAGAAACTAGAAGATGAGGTTAAGTTTATCAAAATCCTATGATGCTTGTAGACAAGACCAATTCTGCCATTACAGACCATTGCCATCATTGGTGTTATATGAACAGAAATTACTTTTCGTCTTCTTTTCAATTAATTAATTTTTGCAAGGACCAAGTCACTTAATTTCTGCTTAAAATTGTTTCATTTGATGTCAAAGAGGAAACGGTCAATGAAAATATCTAGTCATTGGTGGTATATAACTCATTTTGTTATCATTGTCAATGTCTAAATAAAAAGCCAGTTGTTTTTTTGCAGACTAAAACCAGTCTGGTAGTTAACTATTAATTTTTCATTGTGCTAGCATCGAAATTATGACTACAGGCAAACAATTCAGCTATGATCACCAACAAGAGTTTGTAAAAATAAAAAGGGCCACACTAAAATTAAAATCAAGTTGTTTTATCTTCACCATGATTGTTTCCAGCCCAGTTAATGAGAAGGGAGTGAATGAAGCAGAATTTTCAAGATGAAACTAATAGGATTTTCAATCGTGTTTTTTTTTGGATTGATCAAATCGTACTAAGTATGATTTTATCCTACTGATTGGCAGCTATGCATGTTTTTATGGGCTACTACTGTTAGCGACCGCTGCTTTTTTTGGGACAGAATGGGCCAGCCAATGCCAGTGGTGACTGGAAGGCAATCAGATATCATGATGACAAAATAAGCTGGTTTACAATTCATTCAAAGATGCAGTACTTAAGGCATGGTCAATAAATCCCAATTCTATAAAGTCATTGATTAACTATATTACAGTGAGGCCTCAGAATATAAGAAGTTAAGAAAAAATAAAAAAATGCAATAATGCAAACCTGGTAATTATTTCTTCTTCATTCAAGGCAGATTCATCACCCAGTTCTTCAACTGCAAATTTGTGAGCATTTCTGTAGATACAAATATAGGAAATTCATATTATCAGTATCAGCAATAACATTGTAAAGTGAGACTATTACATAACAATAATATGACTATGTATATAATCAGTTGCTTAAAATACTAATTTTACCACTGCCACCACATCTACAAAATAATAATAATAACAACAACAACAACAACAACAACAACAATAATAATAATAATAATATCAATAATAATTAATAACAATCATACTTTAAGGTAAATAACAGATGAAACAAAGCAAAAAGCAAAAGAGTTTTGAAAGTTTACTATCTGCAGAAAACCATTTACCTTTGATTATTAAGTTTGACCAGTTTTTCACGATCCCCATCACTGATTTTTAACAAATCTTTCATGGCTAGGCTAGAAGCCTTCACAATTTGATTATCAACATAAACATCATACAGATGATGCTTTGACTCAAAGATCTTTTCTGTAGTGCCTGAAACATACAAAACTTTGGTGATCCACAAAGTGATAAATTGCATAAAGAACAATAAAAAAAAATTAAATTTAAACAAAATATAAAAACAATGGTTCAACTAATTGAACTTGATTTCTTTTTCACTTTTCACTTTCACAATTTTACCTGTAGGTGATAAATGTATTTATTTTTTTTAAAGGGGAGCAGGAGGTGATATTATTAAAACTGAGAAGTTGAGATAGAGATTATGAAATCTTAAAAATTATTCTTACATTTCTATAAAGGCCTTTATTCACTTCAAAATTATTTTGAAATCTTACGCATTTAACAAAAAGACAGGAAAAAATCGTTGGAAGTAAATCGCAAGAAAAAATAGATGTGAGGAATACAAAAGTCAGCTGCAAAGCTGCAATTTGTCAGGTAAATATCAAAGTGGTCTCTGACCAATAATTTAATCTCATGATGCTCACATGCGACATAAGCAACTTCATTCTCCAGAGCTTCAATGTCAGCCACATTAACATAGAAATGTGGACGCAATTCAATGGTGTTGAGGCCTGGAATTGAGTGGTTGGCAAGGCAACAGGCACAGTAAACTGGAAAAGACAAAATTTGTATGACGACATTTGAAAAATATTTCACTCACATCTCAGATCATCTCCAGATTGGCACATATCTGTTTTAATATGAGTATTTACTGCTATGGACTTTGTAACCCATCTAGCCTCAAAACCCTGTGAATATCATCGATGTCGCAAGCATTATGCACGTCCAAAATCTGAGAATCGAACATGCAATACTTGCAACAGAGATGATATGATTCTTTGCCTTTTGCCCTTTTTCTCAAAACATATCATTTTTAAAATCCATCTCAATTCAATTACATTATTTTTCATAATCGCATGGCCAATCAAAATTAATTAATGATTTCTGCCCCTTCTAAAAGTCAACCAAATCAAAATAATAATAATATTATTAAAACCTCAAAAATTGCCATCGTTCCAATTACAAAGAAACTAAATATTCTCAGAAAGTACCAGCTTATACCATGAAATAAGAATGCAATGAAAGGACATAAAATTTGACAAACTAATCCCACATCATATAGAGCTTAAATAACCTTTGAGCCTTCTTTGATAACATAGCTGCCAACTTGTCAGAAACTAAAATCGTACTTTCTGCATGGCCTTCCTTATACTAAAACCTATTTTTCCAAAAAGAAAAAAGACCCTGAAGCAATGAATAGAAACATCAGCATTGTAATAATGAAGTAGTCTTAATTCCATTACAGCTGTTTCAAGCCTAATTAATGAAGCAGAATTTTTTCACCCAAGATGAAATCAATAACAGATCTGTACTAGTACGCATAGTCAATAATAAAGTTCGAACATAATTTTATCAAAGTAAAGTTATAGCAATACAATAACTATTCAATACAATGAATCAAAGCTTACCCCTGTAGCACACAACACCAATAGGAGGTGGAGAGAAAAACAAAATGCGACGTTGAAGAAGTGTAAATTTCCATAGCACAAATATTTGTTCACCAAAAAATTGTATAAATTGACGAAAGCATCCTGCAGGATGACTTATCTGTAGAGACAATAAAAGGAACGTTATCATTAGTTTAGGTAATAATAAAAATAATTATGAGAACATTTATGTAACTCTTATACAAATTAGCTCAAAGAGCTGTGACAAGGAGTAAAATAAAAAAAAGTATAGAATTAAAAACATGGTGTATAGAATTTACATAGGTGAAATTTTGCATCTAAATAATATAAAAAATGAGCATGTATCTAAAATGAAGTATGGTTGAAAAATATGGTATATAGGATTAATGGGTAAAATTGTACATCTAAATATAAGAAAAGAGCATAAAAAATAATCCTATAAGATAATAGGATATTGAATAGAATGTAGAGGACAAAAACATTATTGTAAAAGGACATGGAATAGTGACATTGTACCTACTTTAAAAGTGAACTTATACCAAGAAGTAGAATAGGTAAAACACTAAATCTATGACCTATCAATGTATAATAATGGTATTGAATAAATTAAAAGCTCCTTCAAGGCCATAAATAATTAAAACTTTTTTAGAACCTTGTATACCAGCAAAACTAGAGGGAGAATATATACCCTGCTTACTCTAATTTAAAAAATGAAGGTCTTAATTAATGTGTTGGATAATTTCAAAGGATTTAAAACCTGATTCCTATTCCAATAAATAGCCGTAACATCAAGACTAAAAAGAGGATACTATTGAACCATATTTCAAAAATTGAAATACTACATGACGTAGTAAAATGAAAATAAAGCTAAAACTAGGATGAAAAAATTATCTCTGCTTTAAAATTGAGATAATAGAAAGTTTAACTATTGTTATACCCATTTAATCATAATTTAAAGGAAAAAATAAAAAGTCAAAGGAAGAGAAAATAGAGATTGGCTGCGTTGCTTTATGTGGCATTGTGTTCGAGTGGTTATCGAGGTCGGCTTTCAATCGAAAAGTTGTGGGTTTGATTCTCGCTGGCGATAGGTCCGACGTTGAGTCCTTGGGAAAGTCTCTTTACACGCATTTTCCTCACCCGCTCAGGTCTAAAAAGAGTACTGGGGGTCAGATGGTCCAGCCGATAGAGGCATTGCACATTGGTCTTAATTCAAGCCCCACTTCGACATCTAGTATTATCCTTGGGCAAGACAATTTACCCCTATTGCCCCGGTGGCGCTGCTCAAGAGAAACCGAAGAAATAGTGCCCTAGGGACAATAAATGCTTATATATATACATATATATATATAATCAAGAAGCTTGATAAAAATAATATAAACCACTAAACTTTGGTTTCAAATGTTGATGCTAGAAATTGACACTGTGCTAAAATAAAATTATGAAAGAAAAAGGCGTCAAACCTTCATTTCGGGTACAATGTTATCTAGACTGATGGTCTGAGATGTTGAAGCTGACATCGTTAAAGTTTCTGACGTCATCTCTGATGGTAGAATTCCCTTGTGGTCATTGTAGAATGCCAAAAGTTGAGAATAATTCCCTGGTGTTTCCAACTGATGTCTGTGGAGCCAATTATTTAGTTTTATATTGGGGTAGGGGGAAGGTAGGAATCTTAAACAAAAAATTATATAAGAAAAATGGATTATTATATAACTATATAATGAACAAATTTGAGGAATCTATTGAAGTTCTTATTACTGAAAGTAAAAATCATTATACATTTTTTAAAAAGGAACACCCATCCATCCTTGATTCAACATCGTATAAAAATGCTTACTTAACTATCTCAACATCCCAAAAAATAAATAATAAAAATCTCAAACATACAAGAAAATATCAACAGTCAGAAATAAAAATAATAATAATAAATAACTGTAATATACACTTTTTCCCGTTTTTAAAACAAGTTCAAAGCACTTGGAATTACAGTAAGAAGCAGATCACCCCTTACTGTTTATTGTTCTTGATATAATTTCAAATATGTTAATAGTGAAAAGTAACAAATAAAGATATACTTTACATTGAAGAATACAACAACACAAATTTCATCTAAAAGTCATTGAAACAGATAAATATTGAAAAATAATAAAGGAAACACACCTCACTTGAGTCTCCAAGAATTGCATGTGTCTGTACAAGTTTGTGTAGGAAAAAGATAAAATACCAACAGATTTCATACGAGCCCCTCTCTCTAACTCACTTTCCACTCGCATGTTTTCAAAGCATGACAGACCAAACAGGTTGTCCTTTCGGAAATAACTGAAAGAAAATGAAGCATGTCATTGAAAGTTAAACAAGGATGTTGTTACTTTGATGCAAAATCAAGTGTCGATGCCATTTGCGATGATTGAATACTGAATGATGTTGAAACAAAAATGTACTACAATAAGAGCAATACCAAAGACAAAAATGGCATAAAAGAGCATTTTATAATAATATATCCAACTGCCATATCTTGCACCTGTTACTAATACTTACACAAAGTCACTGTCAAGAGTATGAGATCCGCTAGTCATCGCTTTAAACTCAACCCCATCAAGATCAGTGTCTTCTGGAATGCACCATTCTACTAAATTGCCTGAGAAAGAAAAAAAAAAAATCATGAAAAATAGGAAAATAGCATTTATCTTACACAATAAAATACCCAAATAATTTAAGGCTCAGTAACACTTTAAACTTTGAATTTAAAATGAAGACTGTTGTTTCCTTTTTTTTGTCTAAGTCAAACAAGAGTTCACTAAATTCTCGATGCAGATTACAGTCTGCCTTCTCTAATCCTAACACCTTCGTTCTCAGCAATTTATTCGGATTACGGAACATTTAAGAAAAGATAAGAAAAACATTTGTTCCACCGAAGTCCGGATTAGAGAGGGCAGACTGTAGATCTAAAAGTAAAAGTAAAAAGTTGTTCACATATCCACTCTTTAGCCGTTCTCAAGGCATTGACAATGACTCCGACCAACAGCAACACAGAACACATATAATATGACACCATACAGGTAGCTAGACACAATGATATTATTCGGACAAGGTCAACGTCCCGGTACTCCTTCACACGTAAGCCGAGTGAGATAAGTGTAGGACAAAGTGTCTTACCAAAAATCACAAGACCTATGACCTGTGGTTATCGAGAAAATTTACGTCAAGCGGGATTCAATCCCACCATGTCACCATCAATGATGAGCGTTGTTACAGTATTTTCGTAGTGCTTGAACAATGTTAACCCCTAGACCACTACTGCCCTGTCTAGATCTAGATCTACATTATTTTATATATATTCTAGGGGAGTGGATAGCTCAGTAGGTAACGGCACTGACCTACGAAGTCAAAAATGGTCGCGGGTTCACACTCGACTCGAGTTCGAATCCCGGTCGGTGCAGGCTTTTATGTTGAAATCCGATTTTTGTAATTTCTTCTGTTCCCTTATCCTGCGATAGGAGGGATATAAGTGCCTAATCCTATCGGAAACGGACGATAAATTCGGAGGTCCCATACATGTGTGTCTTTGCGCATGTCAAAGAACCCTCGGTGGTTGAAAATCGATAAGAGCAGGCCATTCCGGCCACCACCCTGGCAAAATTCAATTCATACCATGGTAAAATTTAGAGAAAAACCCCTACAAACTTCTCCTACTCAGACATATTGACATTGTCTCTCCTATGAGTGCGAAGGAAAAGTCAAGATCTGAGGGAAAGGAAGTGTGCCTGGGCAACCCACACTTCCTTAAAAAATACACTGCCTAGGCACAGCACGTGCTGCATCCATGGTCAGATCTGACAGACAGAGGCCTACTAATATATTCTAAGTCAAATGCAAGGATTGTCAGGAGTCTTTTTACTTCGAATGGAAATCTAGGGCTCATGGTTTTTTCTGTAGGAAGTGCTTTTATATATAGGCACGAACATTATGCGTACAACTTTTCTTCGTGCTAAAACAATAAAACCATTATATGCACAAACTAGTTAAAAACCACATCCGGTTTGCGAGTTTCCTGTGTTTAGAGTTCAGACCACTTCTTGTTTCACTTCCAATTACATCCTTGAAGTTATGGTGCGCCTTCAGGAAGGCGATTCATTCCAAATTTGGCAAGAGCTTCAGGATGCAATTAATGCTTTTCAGAGAGAAAATTTTGTTGTATACGAAATTAGTTTGTGCGCATAATGTAATGTCTATCGGCAAGAATTTTTGTGCGCATTTATAAGGTCGGCCTTTGATATAGAGGGCCTAGATCTAGATTCTATATGATTCTAACAATAGATCTAGATCTAGATCTAGATATATCTAGAATGTAAACAAACTGCAGCTGTATTTTACGATGCTTAACAGTAAGATTATTGAAGAATTTGAAGGACTGTAATACAAAACAAAGCAAATCATCAATGATCAATGTGTCAGTGTCATTACATTAATTATTTATTACTCATTATTCCACTCAAATTGGGCCAAATACCGACCTGATCGAGTGTCAAAGGCTACCACAAAGATGGCAACAATAGAATCCTGTTCTGAGAGAGTAAGAACACTGCTGCTCGCACTTATTGTAATCCTGTCATTGTGTCCATCAGGATGTGGACCTAATGACTGGGGAATGAGACTCTTTGGAGTATAACGTGGAACATCAGTATCTTCATCATCCTCCAGAAGAGGTAATTTCTCGTCAGCAGCCATTTTAGAACTGCTTTACTCACTGTCCACTGTCCACTTAACTCAGAGTAAGCAAAATGGAGTGATCTCCCTTGTATCAGGCAGATCTCATTTTAGGCCTATAGGAATACGAAGTGTCCATCGTCACCCGAAGCGGAAGCTGGGATTTCGGGTGGTGATTGGAAGAACCACCCGAAACCGGAAGCTTAGTTTTGTGCTACTTTTGTTTTCCTTCCGTTTCCTAGTATTGACTTCCGGGACGCTATGGGCTACCTACAAATAATACAAAATATTTTGGCTAGTACTACGCTACAGTGTAGATTTATTTATTCTCAACCCAGTACAATATTGCACAATTTTATGTTGACAGAGTAGTCCTTGGTTGACAACAAAACCGTAAGGTAGGTAGATGCTATAACAGATTTAGATCTAGATTCTAGATCTACATTTCTATCATAAATATCTAGATCTAGATCTAGATCTAGATCTAGATTTAATGCAGTCGGTACTGACTGCGAATTGCCGTCAGAAATGCCGAGAAGATGCTTTCGTTGTTTCTGTCAGCATTTCTCAGGCTTAAGTGGAGAAAAGCTCCTCCGTTGTTCCGAATCGATGACGCATGAGCCTTTTCGCTCTCATCCACAGATTTTCTATGGTCTGGGTGTGGACAGTATCATCCTCCGGGTTCACGAAGTTTTCCGCGTGGTTGACGGCATCGTGCAGATAAATCCTGCCCCTGACGTTCCCCAGGCGACCGTAGGCACGCCAGGAACCAGAAATTATTCTGGTTACAGGAAGAATGTGTTCCTCCACCAGGGCTGTCAGCGTTGCTGCCGTCCTGTCCTCCACTTCCACGAGGAAACAACGGCCGCTCTCCCTCTCCACTCCTCCAAACACCCAGCGACCGTCCCTCACCTGACCACTGTTATACTTTCTCTTGAAAAAATATGACTCGTCGCTCCCTGTTACCGTCCATGCCACCAATTTCTGATCGGTTTTGCGCAAGCCACTCCACGCAAACGTCCCTGAAAAAATGACACCAATCGACTATGGTGTAGGAGTCGATCGTTAAATGCGCTTCGTGTGCGAGGTCCTGCTGGGACATGTTCCTGCACCAGCAGTGCATGAGCACAATAATTTGCCACAG
>JASKDV010101548.1:0-14692 GCA_032466395.1 Aegires albopunctatus | reverse complement strand
AATGATCTGAGGAACAGATTTCAGATCTTGCAAAATCTGACAGATGAGCAGGACATTGACACAACATGGAAACAAGTTGTAACACTTTTCACAGAGATCAGTAAGGAAAACCTGGGCCATCGAAAGAAGAAGACCATCAAAGAATGGATTCAACAGGAAGCCCTAGATGTCATCAAGGAGAGGAGAGAGATCAAGAAGAAACTACTTCAGACAAAGTCTCCAAGACTACAAGAGAGGCAGGAAGAAATGTACAGGGAGGCCCACAGGAAAGTTAAAAGACTTGCACGACGTGACAAAAGAGATGCCATGGATCGACTGGCAGCTGTGGCTGAAGAGGTGGTAGCACAGGGAGAACAGGGAAAAATCTACAAGATCACCAAGTGAGTCTGTGGCAAATTTAGGAGTAATGTTGGGGGACCAATCAAGAACAAACAAGGAAAGCTGTTGACAACGGAGAAAGAACAGGATAAGAGATGGGTTGAACACTTCGAGAAATTTTAAACCAACCGCCACCTGGCAAAACATCTGACATTCTGGAAACTGAAGAAAACCTAGACATTAACATCAACACTCCGATCAAGGAAGAGATAATAGCTGCAATCAAGACCCTAAAAAATGGAAAGTCACCAGGCCAGGACAACCCTAATGCCGAACTGTTTAAGGCAGTCCATGAGCTAGCAGCTGACATCATGCTGCCTCTATTCACATCTTTGCGGGAAGGCGAGAAAGTACCTAATGATTGGACCAAGGGTAGTGATTTGCAAGATTCCAAAGAAAGGAGCCTTGAATGACTGTAACAATTGGAGAAGGATCACTCTACTATCAATACCAAGCAAGATTCTAACCAAAATCATAATCAGAAGAATGTCAGATGTAGTGAACAAAACACTAAGGAAAGAACAGGCAGGATTCAGGAAAGAGAAAGGATGTGTGGACCAGATATTCACCCTCAGAAACATCATTGAACAGGGCACAGAATGGAAAAGACAACTGTATGTGAACTTTGTCGATTTTGAAAAAGTCTTCGGCAGTATACACAGGGACAGCCTCTGGAGCATCCTTCAACACTAAAGTATACCAACAAAAGTGGTACATCTAATTAAGAGCTTCTACTGCAACTTTAGATGCTCTGTTGGACATAGTGACACCTTCTTCGAAATCAAGACCGGTGTAAGGCAGGGATGCGTGATGTCAGAAATTCTTTTCAACCTGACTATTGACTGGCTGATTTAGGAGAACGACAGAGGATACCCCTCGGGGAATTCGCTGGAGCCTGTTCAAAACCCTAGATGATCTAGACTTTGCAGACGACCTTGCGTTGCTTTCACACACCCATCAACATATCCAGGATAAGACCAGTAGACTTCAAATCTTCGGACAGCAGGTAGAGATAGAGGGGTTTTTTTTGTGGTCACTCTATCTTTGCTTTGTTGCATCTGAGCTGCACAGAGTAAGTTTAACCCATCCACCCCAGTCCCGAATTGCCCTAATTCAAAATCAATGATAATTGGCTTGGCTGCAAAACCAACGAATTCTCCAATCAATGCACTTGATGTTAACAAGTCATTGAACAAAGCATGACATGAAATCTCTTTTCTCTCGCCTATGCTTGTCACTCACCGTCTCTTACTCTAAGCAATATTGCTTTTGCGTCATATTTTGGCAGCACATCGGATGGGAGAGACGCCACTTTGAGTAACTAAGAGACCATCTGTCTTGCCTTGGCACAATGGGAAGTATTCATCCCTTGTTTACAATAGTGCATTTGTATAAATTAAGTCAATAGGATTACAAATGTGTAATGAGCACTGCTGTGAAAAAAATCTCATAGACTTTTAATTCAACACAATAGTGAAACTTATGCTTTAATTTTGACAATGGAATGACCACCACTGTTTAAGTTTAGTCCAACTAGTTTTGAATCCAATGAATTTGAAAGTGTGAGACTACCATTTCAATTCTGTTATATCATTAAGCTTTGCCAAACCAAACACATTACAAAGCAAACTTATCGTCTGAACAGCAGCTTATAAGAGGGGTGTTTTTAAAAGGAAAACATTATGCTTCATGAAAATGCTGGTTAGAAGGTGAGTTATAAGCTAAATAGGGCTGTATTAACATTCTTCCAAGTGAATACTTTCACCACAAAAGTAATCATGTATAGATCAGATCTTCACTTTATTATAACCTCTTTGCTATTGTCATATATCACTGCTGTCAATAACTCTTTTATGATTCCTTTCCTGCATGTATTTTATTTTTATGATTATCATGGCAATATATATCTTTGCTTATCTCGTTTTTGATGTTCCTTATCCATGTTCCTCATGTCTAGCCCTTCTTCCTTTGTAAACAGTTGCTAGAAATCCTAGTAAAGCTAAATCATAGAAAGTATTCACAATTAGAAAACTGCTAGACAAATGCTTCTTGACACTCAAAGGGGCCCTGGCATTTGTTTTTAAAGAAAGGCTGTAATATATCCCTCTTCAATTATCATCCAAAAGATCATTTTACAGGTAGGTCCATTTACAGTAATACTCTGTCTGATAGACTTTTCTGTTTATTTGAAGAAGAACAAATAAATAAGAAGAGATGTTCTTCCATCTCGAAAAGAAAAAAAAATACCTTTGTTCATCGAATCTGACTCCTCTTCCTCCATCAGCATTAACTCCTTGTAAATTCAAGGCTGGGACACTGGATGGGCCTCCCCTCACTACTTCTGAACCAGGAGCAAAAGACGGGCCAACAACATCTGAAATAAACCATTCAAAAAGTTGATGACAAATATTAATCTTAAATACCACACCCATTCAATTTAAAGTTTCCAATTATTTTTTCATTTATGAATCCTACAGAAAAATACTCATATAGTCAAGCAATTGGTCTTCATCTAGAAAGGAGTAATGATTAAGCCATAAAAATATATAAGCATTTTTTAAATTTCTCATTTATTTTATAAGTACATTACTGCAAAATAGTTAAATGAATATTATATAATTACATTTTTTTTCACAATATAGAAACAAGGATTTATATGGGAATTGATTCAAACACAGATATGTAATAGTGATAAGAAAAATATTAACGAAAATAAAGTCCAATGAAGAATTACAAGACAAATTTCAATTCAAATAAATTGGAAAAACTCATAAGCTGCAGAAGGGCAAAACTCAATAATGAAACAATAAGTGGTCCAATTCTTTTTAAATTTATAAACATTACCATTAAAGGGATTGTTTGTTAAAAAGTTGACTGGTTTATTCATTTCAACAAGAGGGGGAATGCAATGATCATATGAAGGTAAAGGTTGAATTGTATCCCAAGGCAAATGAGAGGTGCAATAATTGTTATTTGGCGTGGAGCTAAAAGGAAAAACTGAATTTAAAAAATATTCTGACATTTATGTATCATTTGCATAGCTTCTAAAACCCAGAGTTTATGAGAATGAGAGTTGGTTTTTATTCTAATTATTTCATTTTCTTTTGTCACAGTCAACATCTTCACATAATAAAACAAAACAAAAAGTAGATTTTAGACTATCTGAAATTTTGCCATAAATTTTGGAATAGACTATTCTTTAGTCAAAAACAAGGTAGAATTTTCAGAATTCAGGGAATTAATTTGCCATTTTGTGCTTATTTACTTTGTTCCACTAGATCTGTCCATCATATTAAACAATCTGTTTAACCAATCTGCCAAGGTCTAAGCATACTAAACTTGCAATGCATGCATTTAAATCTAAAATTGCTCTGCCATTTCCAAATCAACCTATTTCATGTATAATTTATGAAATGAACAGCAATCACTGAAATGAAGAGCCAGTCAAAAGACAGCAAAATATCATGATTTGATACATGCAATGAACAGAGATAGGGATAATAATCATAACACCAAAATGATGGTTCTCATGGTTCACTAGTTGGAATGCCCATACAAAATCTTCTAATTTAATTTTTGGTTGCAGGCTAGTTAATGGACAGGATGAGATCATTAAAACAAAAAGTGTTTTTTTTCTTTTCAAAACAGTTTCTCATTGAATCATTTAACTCTTTCACTCCCCCATGATTTTTCACGGTTGGCCCCATGTGCACAAGTTAGTTTCGATTGTTACTATTATACATTCGCAAAACAAACTTAAAGTCGTGAGCCGGGAATTCCGGCTTAGGGTCAGCTGGATCAGTTACGCGAGCCGCAAAATCCGGCTTACGGGAGCAAAAGAGTTAAAGATCTCAGCAAAGGGTTTGTTTTAGTTTTTAATAAGTTCTATTGTTGTGGGTACTTTTAAAGTTTTCATCTTATTTCTTGTGAGTCAATACTAAGAAATTTTTCTCTAGGTTTCTTTTACATTCTTTTTTGCTCTGTGAGCTGGATTATTTGCAAAGTTGTAAAAAAAAGAAAAGAACTAAAGCTGCTCACAGTTTTTCAATAATATAGTTCAAAGATTTATTAAATGAGTAAGAAAGGAAGACAAAAATGTAAATCAATTCTTTGTGAGAGAATGAGAATGGTAAGGATTGGTCTGTAAATAATATATCATGCACATCTGTGTGATAATGTATGTATATCTAAAGTAATGTATTTGTAAACCAAGGCTATTTTATAGTTAAAAGATAATATTTAGATGGAAAGGATAGAAATAGTAATAACATAATATCTTGTCCAATGAGCTTTTCTTGTTATTTAAGATATATTGAAATAAAGGCTTTATAATTGACACTGGCATAGTTATATTAAAGTCTCCCAATTCATCAATGAAAATTCATCCTTACCATTCTTCAAGTCTGGATCAAGTGGGTTTTTGGATCCATAAAAATTGTAAGCTTCATCGACTGAGTTGTTCAGAGCTGGCACAGCATTGGCAGTGATAAATGTCCTAGGGAAAATAAATTGAATCAGAATCTTTTATTCTTCTTTGTTATTATGAAAACAAGATATTTGATAACTCAAGCAGAAAAATGCAGGCAACTGACATTTATATGGAGAAAATTATTATTATAATTTTTTTTAAAAATTATTATAACGTATTCAATTTTCATGAGCAGAAAAGCTAGATTAAAGATAATGATGTCGTTGTTAAGCCTTTTTTGCATATTAGTAAAAGTGCATTATTTAATGAAGTCCTCTGCCAATAAAACAAAGTTCAAAAGATCCATTTATTGCTATTATTTGTATATCTTAGTATCTGTTATTCAAAGAGTGAATGCATAAAAACATCAATAATAACGTCAGAAAAATGTTATGTAAGCTGCAAGTTAGATAAGTTTTAAGGATTTGAAGTGTATATGGTTATAAATATAGAGCCAGTGCAAAAAAGAAACAGAAAATATTTCAAATTTATTAAAGTAAGATGATTAATTTATATTTAGATTCAATGTGGAATACAGAGTTTAATTGTCAATTCTTAAAGAAAAGCACAACAGTAATGAATATATTCATAAAATGAGTACATCATGGATAATTTAATCTGAAGCACAATAATATCATGATTAAAATAACAAGGATATATTATGTTAATAAAGTGTACCTCAAAAAGGAGAAGAAAACCCCCCAAAATAAAATAAACCCTAAAAAAACAATCAAAGGCAAAAACAAATAAACACAACATCATAGAAAATTTGAAATTGATTCATATTAAAATTGTACATTTCTTTTCACTGACAAGTATTTTTGTTTTAATTACATGAGTTCAGACTCATAAAAAATCATCAATTGTTTAAGAAAAAAACCCAAAACCATCTAAAAATACCCTAGACCAATTAACAAGTTTGACTAGAAACAAAATGAACCATTGCTTTCAATCCACGTCCCCTACAAAGCATTTATGTGTTTAGAGAAAAAAAAAAAAAACAACAACAAAAAAACAAAAAAACAATAAGAACTTTTTAAAAAATGTTTTATCTATTGGGGTGAAGATGTGACTTGAACAATAATCTACAATTTACAACTACAATTTATGTTAGGCGTTATTAAAATATGAAAATTATAATGTGCTGTCTGTTGAATGCTTTGTGATGAAATTAATATAATATATAAAATCAGGCAATGAATGAAACATTCAAACACATAATAAAATTGTTTAAGGCTTAACTCTTAGAGTTCCCCAAATCAATTTTTCAGATGTGACACAACTGCACATTTGGACATCAAGCCGATTTTTCCGGCTCAGGATATTATCACCCTAGTTCATAAATTATGAAATGGCCCCTTTCAGAGTGCAAATAGGTTACACAATATATACATGTAATGGTAGGAAATGAATTGGGTAACAAAAAGGCAGAGAGTTTAGAACTATTATTTAAACTTTGAGAGAGTAATAAATGAAGAAGAGAGAAAAGAGCCGAATAATATGTGGATCCAACCATGAAATTCCCTTGGAGACTCAAAGAATTTATTGATACAGAGACAAACAATTGAGTGTCCATAAATTCATTTTTAAGTAACCACTCAATGACATTTAATTTAAAAGTAAACAAATGTTAATGAGGTAAATAAATTTGGATGAATTATAGTGACAGCATATTTTATTCAAGAGTGTAGAGGACAATTAACCACAGTTTTGGTTTGCATTGACATTTTTGAAACAGTTCAAATAAGATTTAGAATGTCCCATCTTCAATTTTTAAAGTCACATATGACACATGAACACATTTAGAAAAGGATACTGAATGTTGTCATAATATTAACATCACAACATTCATTGATGATATAAAAGACAGCTGTGTCAAAATGTAGGTACAAATACAAGTCAAATATTATTTAAAAAGGTAACATAAAAAAACAACAAATGAATGAATAAAATAAAAAGTGTGCACTCAAATCTCATCTCTGCCTTAACAATATATTACTCAACATCACTTATCAGCATGTTCTGTCACTTCGAAAAATAATTCTGAGAAAAAAATGGTTCCAAAAGAAATTTCTGAAATGTCCTCGTGCTCTCCTTTAGAATATTTCAAATATGCAGTTTGAGTGTACATTCAAAAAGAAAATTATAGTTTCATTTTTTTGAAAAACCCCTCAGAGAAGTACAAATAAAAATTATTTTCCAAACAATTATTCAAAAGCTCTTTGATCATGAATAAAATTATTTTTCATATGGGTCAAATAAAATTATCTGAATAAAATAATTTAAATAGTACAAAAAAAATCTTAGCAATTTAAATGTGCAAAGGCTATAAAACTTTCATGATCTGCTTTGTACTTTCTGTTTTTGGTTATTTACACTTTTCAGAAAGGGGTTGACAAAAAAAAACCAAACTGTTATTTAATCCTTCAGACAAATGAAAACATCTGAAAAGTCAGTTTTTGAAAATTATTGAAAGTGTTATATCTATAAGAATAGGACTTCAATACATCTATTAAGAGAAGAAAAAATAATAAAAGAATTAGGTTACAAATTTTATGCACACAAAGAGATGTAGATATCTTGAATAAATTTGTAAATTCAGCACAATATTCCCAAATACCAAATAGTGAAAACTGTAAAATTATGAAAGCTGTGAATCATATACTACATCGAGGGAAAACAGAAAGGTGCCATTTGTAATTTAGATCCATACATCAAAGGAAGACAGTCTCAAACAAGAATGAATAAAATTGGAAAAAATAGCAGATCATGAATATGATTATTGATAGCCAATGCACATTTAACTCACTTGATGAAGCTTTCGCCATGTGTAGGGAGGAGTTTGTATTCTGCCTCCTTGATCCTCTTGATCTCTTAAGTCCTATAACTACTCATAATGTATCAATTGCACTGGTGACATTAGTAGATCTATTTGAAATATTACGAATATCTCCGATTTTTAGACCAAGTATAATATCAATTCTGTGACCTTCTTCAAACAAGTTGTTTCCTTCTGTGATTTTAACAGTGTCTCTTGATCCTCAGACACTTGCTGACATCATGTGACACAGCAGTACATCATGGCTCCACTAAATATTTATCCATATTCTCATCAACTATTGCAGTGCTTTGTAATTCATTTGAGCAGTTGGTTTAAGTGCTCATACAGACATTTTTACAGTGGGCATATATTCAATAAAAATATAAAAAATTCCTCCATTCAGTATCAATGATTAATTGAAATATGAATATTGCCCATCTGCAGAGGAATCAACTAATTCTTCTGCCTAATGTTTCCTGTCATCAATTTCCTGATATTAATCAATAAATTCAACAGCTGAATCTCAGTTACACTGGATTATATATGATTCAATATCCTAGTAGAAATGACCAAATAAATTGGTTTAATAGATATTATTTTATGAACGTTGCTACTGCTGGATTTTAAGCCAGGAAGCAAAAATGCTGAAAAATAAAGTCTTGAAATATGCATTTGAAAGCTCTTTTGATATTTTAATTAGATTGTTTATTGTGATAGTACTCTTGAGTCAGGAACAAAATAAACACATCTTCATTTAGAAATAGCCATTTTGGGGTCCTGGGCAATAATTGTATCAAGTCATGGTAAATAAGACAAATTTTAGTAGCAAAACACCTGAGATCCTATGAAATCAGTTCATTAAAAATAATACCTAGATCTATAATACTTTTTACCAATTTATACACCTTTCAACTTTTCTTTCAAAATAAAATATGAAATGGGTTGATACTAATTTTTTTTTAAAAAAAGTAAAAAATTATTACTTTTAAGTTATTGTCACCATTTTACTCCTCTCAAGCTTCACTCCTCTCAAATCTTTCAAGATTTATAAAATGTGAAGCAAAATTGATTTTCAAATGTTTCCAGTTGTTAACTAACAATATTTACATTAAATAGCATGCCATTGTGACCAATTTTAAAGCTACATTATCTTACATTTACAGGATGATCATAAGCTTAGAATGCACTTTGAAATTACTAATAACAATAATAATTATTATAATAAAGATAATAATAATACTAGTAAACATTATCAATATAATAATAATAGTAATAATAATGATGATGATGATGATAATGTTAATAATAATAATAATAATAATAATAATAATTATAATAATAATAGTAATAATAATAATATAATAATAATAATAATAATAATAATAATAATAATAATAATAATAATAATAATAATAATAATAATAATAATAAATATTTATTGTCCATAAAAGTTGATACCAAGACAAGATAGCCATACAAAAAAAGCTTTCAGAAGAAATAAAAAAATTATGTATGTCTTATTTACTATGACCTGAACAAAAATGTCTGACGTTATTCATTATCTTCCAGGAAACATCAATGGAATAAATATATTTTTCCTTATTAACGAATAATCTCAGAAATTGATCAATGAGCAACAAAATACCATTTTGATAGAACAAGAATAATCATCTTTATTATTTTCATTTTTTAATAAAGTGAGTGCAAACGATTTTTTAAGATGGTCGAAAGTGTGCATATCAATTCTATAAAATTTTAACATGAAAATTAGCATATCTTTTCAACAACAATAACAGAGAAGGAAGCATTTAAAAGGAGATGACCTTAATTATATATGTAATTAATACATGTACAAAATAAATCTTAACATTTTAGCAACAATAGACCAGATTTTATGAAGTAGGTAGAAATTTGAAAATATAAGATTTGAAAGCTTTGAAAATATTTGAGGCTATTCCAAATTAAAAGCTTTCAACTAATCAACAAACAAAAATCCCAATACCATACAATATGTTTCATAAAAGATAATTCCATCAGGAAATAACTCATGTTTTTTGTCTGGTCCCACAATTTTATGAAGCATGGAATTATCTTCTCAACAATAAAAGAGGTTAATATGAATCTGACAATAGCATTGTGAATAAAATTCACTCTCAATAATTCTGTGTGTGCTAGGTTGTTAATAACAATCAATTTGACAATAGCATCTATTGAGACATCCAGGAAAAACAGGTAAAGTTATAAGATATTCAGTCAAAGCTTTTTGAAGTGGAAATTTCAAATGCATCAGGTCATTTTTTTTTAAATTAATAAAAACAAAACAAGAACCCAAGACACAAAAAATAAAACAGTTAAATGAGAATTTATTTTTTGAAGGAAAGATAAAAATAGAATACATGCATCAAAGATAGAATGATTACTTTGAATAAGAGGCAATTAATTATTCCTTGAATAGGATTAACTTGTATATTGATTATATGTAGGAATATTATACTTTACTCCGAGAGTGCGATTTTATCACAAAATAAATCATCAAAAATCTATTGAAAACATTGAACCAAAATTAATTTTACCCTTTTTGGAAGCCAATCTATCATTTTTAACCCTTATATTGTGTATCCTAGACAATAATTTGAAATACATTTAATAAATATTCAGCAGTAGACTCAACATTTCATTATTTACATTGATTAATTTGGAATTTTGCGAGAAATAGAGTCGAAGTTCAAGGAAAAGTTCTTATGCCAGTTAAAATCATCACAAAAAGTGTTTTGTCACCTGCGTTCTCTTTGTCATTGTTAAACTATTATTGTTTCATTTATATTCAAATAATTGACTGATGTTGAAATCAAGAGGAATCTTAAGTCTTCACTGTGTATAACAATCAATCAACAAAAGCAGCAGAACATTTGCTTTAGCATAGGAAAATTGGTTCATGTACATTTTTAATGGGCAATAAATATTCTTTCTAGGACCTGTTAAAACATGTTCTAGGTCTAGATATGACAAAGCAGCATAAGAAATTAAATTGACTTTGTTAAACATATAAAACTTACTTAAGATTATAATTCAGAGAAAAATAATTATTTCTAAGGAACAAATATCAAAACAAAGCGTTAAAAAAATCACATTAAGAGGCTTTCAGGAGCCTATTCTACTTCTTGTCAAACAAGAAGTTCACTACTTACGAGGGCTGGTACTGAAGGCCTGCTGGGGGTTCAAGAGATGTCGCTCTAGCATTGGTGTTCTGAAAGAGTCCAAGATCTAGAATGCTGTTCCCCAGATCTGCATTGACATTTTTCGCATTCTGTACACCCATTCCTAAATTCAGACCTCTGTAACGGCGTTTATCTGCAGTATCTTGACGTCTTCCAAGTATGGCATTGGTTCTTGCACTGAGGGGTAAAAAACAGGATGATGCACTATTGAGATCAACAATAACTTGTAGAATATATTGTTAATCCATTTCATTCCTATGTATCTTTGTTTTATTCATTAATCACTTAATACCATCAATGTCATAACATATTTGCCATTGTAAAATGAAGTTCCACTCGAGGAGAAAATGAAGGAATTTAATTATTTTTCATTTTGTTTTGTTTAGATCAATCGGCAATATACTGGATTTCTGGCAGCAACAGTAAATGAAGAAATGTAGGTTAAAGAGCACCTAGCAAAAAAAAAAATGAGGAAAGATGAGGAGCTGAAAAAGCTATAAGGCATAATTAAAAAAGACATCAATTTTGACTTTTATGTTGGATGACATGTAGAACAGTAAATAAAAAATTAATAAAAACCGGCTTAAGATAATAAAAATTCATATACCTGAGTTCATCCTCACGACCCGCAGCATCAAGCAGTGCAGAGTAATCAACAGGTGGTCTTCTTCTCTCCTTGGGAACTCTTGAGCTCTCTACGGCTACCATGCCAGTGTTGTTCACCAAAATACCTTCTTGACGTTCCCTTAATTACAACAGCATAACATTGTAAGATTGAAATGCAGATACTTCTTAGATGTTTCTTAAGCTATTATCAGAGCTTAAGGTCTTCTAATGTGTCAGAAAAAGATAACTTATGATACTGAGAATAGGAATTGTTTTCTTAGTTCTCTCAAAAAAAAAAAAATTCCTGAGGCTATCCACAAAGTAGAAACTACTCACATAATGTAGAATCACAACAGTGGATGAGGATGAGTTAGGATGAGAACTTTTATTAATAAAATAACATGGAAAGCGAAAATTAAGATTTTTGTAAATTTATAAAGTTCCACTTGAAAACTCACATTTGTCGAGCCTGGGCTGTCTCGGCCATTTGTTTTTCCAACTCAAGACGATACTCATTCTTTTGGCGCCTCTGGGCACTTCCGGAATCCCTCCCTTAATAAAAAGATTTATATAATCTATAAATGAATGGGTAGAAGGTGAGATAGCTTGACGTCCTATTTATAGAATTCATCTCGATAGTTCAATTTCATTTATAAGAATCCTTTGATCATCTTCATTTGAATTTCAGAATAAAATAGATAGCTGATTGATGAAGGAGGAAAAATATTCTATTTCATCCTTCTTCGTAATAGCAATCATACTCATAATTCCATTAAAAATCATTTAATTATTAATATTATTCACAACCAGGGGCAATTTCAGGATTCATAATAAACAAGGCTTTTAAAGGTGCAAATTTGGAATACAAAGATTGGGGTAAGAATACGGCCATTTTCATATGAAAGGCAGTGATTACAATTTGTATTTTTATTGTTCTACCCCAACTCCAAGGTCGACACCATCTGATCTTTACTTTTCAAAACTCTTTCCAACCTTCAAAATTTATTGTGTAGTTTATGACATCAGCTTTCAACAATAATGCATCTCCGTTCTTTTATATCTATAGGTTATTTGGCACAAAGTAACAAAAGTTGATAGTCCGGCTGCTCAAAAACACTATCTCCTGCACTATATAAAGGGTGGCATTGGCTATGATTGTTTTCATTTGAAAGGCAGTAGATGGCCACCATTTCAGTTAGACCTCTGCTAGTGAAAAAGGAGGCTCATTTTTTCCTTGAGACCTTTTCATAAGAAATACACTAATGCTTACATTATGTAACCTTTAGGGACTACAGTAAAACATTGGTTTAACATACCTGGTCTATAACGTACATTCAGCTGCAAAGTACCTTTTTCTAAGCCCTGAGTCCCAAAGTTGTTTTTTCTTTATAAAACACCTGATCTACAACGTACTAGGCTAAAACGTACTTTTGGATGCAAGACTATTTTGGGGACATTATTTCATTAAAACCCATTTTTACAACATACTTGTTTTCATATAGTATCAAGACTTGATAATATCATCACAAAATTTCAACGTGAATAGAACTTTTACCGGATATCTTCTATGACATAATAATATTATCATGGGCAAGTCATATGAAGGTTGTAACAGTTCGCCATGGTCTTGAGGAAGCTAGAAAATGTTCATACCTGACCTTGCATCACCATCCTCTCTAGAACTAGTAATGAAAGTACGGCGAAACTATTGTTGCATCATATGATGAGTATTGACGAGGTACTTTTCTCCCTCGTTTCGTTAGATATAATGATGTCGGCATTATGCAGGTCAACACCGTGTCTGATAACAAGACTTAAGTCTATTGCCCCGTTAAATCTAAAGGTAGCGGTAATATGAAAGACAATGAGCATTGACAAGAGGTGAGTCTTGATTCACTCCCACTGATTTCCTTTGTCCAATAATTGGAAAGCCTAATGACCGTATAATTTCTTCAACCAATTAAAATCCATGTTCATGTAGTTGTATTATTACTGATAGGGTTTTTTTTGTGTGTAGCTTGAGCCCGATGAGACTGTATTGTGATTGACATTTTCATTTCACTTGTCTTTGATCACTGTAGTCTCAGCAATTCTTATTATTACACATGGGCTAAGCAAATGTTCAGGTTGTTGTGCTTGTGGAAATCACAGAGTTACAAATTATTATTGATCACATGACTTTCCTTCAAAACTGTGGCTACAACATACCTCCGCTACAACGTACTATTTTTGTGGTCCGCAGGGAGTACGTTAAACTGAGGTTTGACTGTATTATCATCTCTGTTTGCTCAAATTTTCTTTTGATGCAGATGCCTCCAATATGGTGTTTATAAAGTTAAAATTTCATCATTTGTGAGCATATACGGTATAACTCATTTGTTACGATTACAGACAAACTATCAACAGTGAAGGGCCTGTAGTTACTGCCTTTCTTATGAAAATGGAAGAATAGCAGCAAATCATGCTACCATTGAGTACCTCACAATCTTTGTACAAGAGTGTAGATCAATATACTTTATCCAATAGTCATTGGTGAACGTTGGAGTTAAATAATTTGAACAAATTAGAAAAAAAAAAAAAAGTATAATAGAAAACACAGAGATTTATTTTGTGGAAAATGAAAAAATGAAGTTGCATTGAGTAAGAAAATGATTTTAAAGAAAACTCATTCATGTTCATTTGGGATTAATAACTGACTTTTAAAGAAGGAGGAGAAAATTCCTCCCCTGCCTTTACTTACTGGAACAAAAATTAAGGGTTTTAAAAATTCTATGATTGAAAAGAAAAGATTGAAAATAATGTTGGTGTGAGAGCAAAATTCAGTGTGAAATTGCATTACATCTGAAAACATATCAGACGTGTCATACCTACAGGGTTGCCATAGATAGGCAAGTCTGAAAACATCAGTTCACATTTAATAAATCAGTTGACTACGGTTATTTGCAACACCTCGGGAGCGGCAAAATTGTTGCGATTATCTGAAGTTGCGATTAACCGGACTTGCCATTGGCCAGGCAATTTAGGGTAGTTTGCCGACTGGGTATGCCTGTAGCAAAATTATTTAATACATGAAAAACTTTTTAAGATCTGCACTTGTAGAAATGTAGAAAGCAATGCATGGCAAGAGGCAAGAGAGAGAGAGAGAGAGAGAGAGAGAGAGAGAGAGAGAGAGAGAGAGAGAGAGAGAGAGAGAGAGAGAGA
>JASKDV010101438.1:0-14693 GCA_032466395.1 Aegires albopunctatus | reverse complement strand
CCCCCCCCCCCCCCCCCCCCCCCCCCCCCCTTTTTCCCCACAAATAAAGACAACAATTCAGTGCTGCAAATGATTTAGGCTTAATTGTTACAGCTAGATACATTTTTTTAATAAGATAAATAAAGTTATGTATTTAAATCACAATTGTATACAAGCGTAATTCAAGGTAAAATAAAAACAAAAAAAAAACAAACCAACAAACAAACAAACCACACTTTTGTATGTTGTGAAATTCAGAATGGATTCAGAAACATGGCAGCGTAATATATTGCATGAAAAATAAGTAATTTAGTAATTTTATATACGATCATAATAAATGATTAACAATAATATTACAAAAATAGCAATTGACTTGTAAATCACAACATGAACATAGTTCAAAAGACTTCAGCTAAATTTAGAAAAACAAAGCGTGGTCATAAAGAAGAAAGGAAGCGATGTTTCACACATCAAAATGATTCACAGCACCAAAACTCATCAAGTGATGTATATATAAATTGCCATGACACAACGACAATTTCGATTGCTATGTGCGAATGTCCGAAGAATATGTAATAAAGTAGGAGAACTTTCACAAGACTCTCAATAGAAGAGGTTGCTGTTCCAACAGACCTCTTCAACTAAAGAAAAGGTTGACCGTAGTGCAGCCACCTGGTCATGAAAAGATAAATCATTCTGGACACCACCTAGAAGACAAAATGGGTGTGGCTAGCCACCACCACCTTCAACCCCACCTCACTGTGGATCAGACAAGGCAGGCATGTGAGATCAAAGAAGAGTGACCACTAGCGATGGGACTATCCTTCTATTGCTTTGAGCTCGCAGAGGGGAGCATCTGCGATGATGTGAGACAATTGTTTGGACAGATTGAATAAGTGACAGGCAGGTGAGATGTATGTCACCGCTTGCCTATGACGGTCAAAATTATACACAGCGACTCATTCACAGAATCAAAGACTGACAGATTAGTCGACAGAAGGGTAAACTGCCTTTCATTGTTTTGAAACAGGAAATTATAACTTTACTTTACACCAATCTTATTTAAGAAAGACGGTTGATAAGTACCTTTGATGAGAACTACCCTCCCACCAAATGCCCCCTCTCTACTCCTCCCCACCCCGTTCTCTTGCTCTAAGTGTAATATTCTCTTAACGTTATGTGGTTGGCCAAACGAATGGCCAATCACGCTATGATTACAGAGCAGTACAATGATGGTGATTAGAAACTGCTGTCTCTTTCTTACTCCTTGTTTATCAGAAAGTTTCTTTTGACATTTTAGTGGTGTGCAAGGGAGAGTACCTACTGGTTGAGGGAGTAGCCCACCTGCCGTTTACTATCATGAATGTAATATCAGAAAAGGAAAAAAAACAAACAAACAATAAAACAAATAAAACCAAGAGATCAAAACCGTTCCAAAGAAGAAATGGTCATAACATAAATGTTGGGCAAGAGAGATAAACATTAAATATCTTCACTTCACATAAGAACCTGCTCTGCCTAAGATACCGCTGCTCTATTCTCCCCAAGACTGGGTTCTTAGGCGAAGACCACTGTACTTGAATATTGAAGTCCAACGAGTAGGACATTCGCTTTTTGGAGCTCATGTTTACCGACGTGCTATAACTGAAGTACATGATCTAATCTAAATCAAATATATGTAATATCAATCAGAGAATCAACTTCACACACCACAACAAAGTCATGTGAGAGAGATGGTGGGGCCTAGCCAATGGCTGGCTAAAAGTACATGATACACAATCGACAATCCATTATTAGATCTTTGTGGCTAACAATTGTGCTTCATTCACAAGAACACATGTTCGTTAAAGCCATCAGTTCATTCACTACAGGCATAAAGAATTTATTGAAGTAATGAGATAAAAATTGGGGCACAGATAGGCGTTAATTATTTCCATCAATTCGTTTCAAGCGCATTTGTTACAAGTGTGTTATACTGTACATCTAAATTTACATCTTAATGAAAGACTGCCATGAAATAGGCTGGGTACATTTTGGGCACATGGTCCCATGGTGACAAAAGTCAGCCCTAAACAGTTTTAGGAATGATGCTGAAGTGGTTAATCAACAGTTTTCTTTTCTTGGCACATGTATAAGTAAAAGTTCATTAATCAGCCAATACAATAAAAATTACATTCAATACAGCTGTGTTGTTTACATTCATAATAAATAAGTTACATATTATGTCACACTCATTCGTATCATCATAAAACAATACTAGATGTAATGAGAAATAGCTATTACCTTTAGAATGTCTTAAGCGACGGCCACTGGGTAGAGACTTAAAGTATTTGTTAGCAGGATGGTGTTCATCATTAAAAATACTTTGTGTCTTGTTAGTTAAAGAAATTTACCCCTTCAGCCTCAGCAGTGATTCATCCCCTGTGCCAGACCTAAATGGTGGCTATTTAGTGTTTTGAATACAGGAATACAGAAGCTACAAGAAGACTTACATAAACTATGAGAGGACTTATAGAAAAAAGCCGTGTGAAACAGGCTCGGAACTGTTCCGGGCATGGCACTAAAGGGGTTAAGTATTTCTCTGAGAGCTAATTACTTGAATGCCTAAAAGAATAACAGTATCTGTAATAAATTCTGTTTCACACATTGTGGAAATTATTGCCATATTCAAAGAGATCCAACTATAAATAAAAGACCTCATGCTAGAAATAATATCTCTATGTATATCTTATTTATATGTATAAAAACAGTAAGTATCGTTTCAATAATAAATATAGTTCTAAATTATTGTTTAAAAGCAAAAACATTTCTTGAGTCTGTTTTCCCATCTCATAAAAGTAACCCATCGATTTTTTCTGGAGTCAGTGTTGATTTTATGAGATGTTTCAAAAAAGATAAATAGAATTGTCATGTAATAAAAGCCTTTTCAGCATTCCGGTCTTTAATTTTCTTTATTTGGTCACTAATACTGAAGTTTCACTTGGTTCTTGGTCCTTTCCTTTATTAAAATGAAAGACATGGACATCTGACTTTTTCCACTGTCGGGATACCTCCTCAAAAGTTTTATTCTTTGTCTCCGGCACAAAGAAAAAGGTGAATACCACAAAGAGCAGCAGGAAGACAGAGAAAGGCACAAATGTGTAGTCTCCAAGTAAATTCTTGAGAAAGGGAAAATAGAGTAGGGGATTATGGAGGAGAAGTGGAAATATATAGTTTTCATTGGTACAAATTAAACTCAATCTCAATAATGATTATCATAGCTATAGCTTATCTCTGATTTTCAATAACAAATTATTTCTCTCTTACATGTGAGAAATGCACTGGTATATAATTTATCATAAACACATCTTGTATGATTTTTAACTTATCAATTAACAGGAGCTTTCAAATCCAGGATTTGATTCGGTCCTCTATATATTAGACTTTCAAATATGAGATGACTAGGCCAACAGTCCAACAATTTGTGACCGTCAATTTCGCCTTTGCTTATCTATATTATACATCTCATTAAATGTCAAAGGATTTTTTTTCATCTCTCTCTTGCCCAAAGATGGTTTCAGTGAATCTAATCATTTAAGTTTGACAATTCATGTAAACTTTTACTTGTAAATGTGGAAATGAGAATCCAACTGCAAAATTTGCAATCCAATTGACAAGGACAGCTATGGACATTGCAGCAGGTCTTGGTCCTTGACTAAATAACTCTGCCACAATTAGCCATGGGATGGGACCTGGTAGGTGAAGGGAAAACAAAATATTGTATAAGTACAATTTACGCACAATGTTCGTATATTACCAATACATTATGATTAGGCCTGTATGACTTTATATTGATTAAGATAATTAAATAAATGAGAATATTTACAATCGCAGCAATTAACTTTTATCTCTTTAGAAAAATATGTAAACTCATGTTTAGGCACAAGTTCATTATATTCAAGAGAATCTTTATATAATGTATATTTTTAAAAAATTAACTCTTTAAAGCACAAGCAATGCAAACTGCGTTAATTCTATAGAGGCCAACTATTGTAGCCTGGGCAAAGTGCGCTTAATATGGCGGGCTTTAAAAGTTAAAGATCAGATTGATTTAAATTTTTTTTCAAGGTGCTAGATAAAGGAGAAAATAACAGAACATTGCACTTAAGGGCCTAGTCCTTCAAGAAATTATCTTTGTTGAATATGCCATTGAAATCAATCTATCAATCTATGGCTGTACCTGGTCCCACAGCAAAGAACAAGACATAGATGAGTGACACTACTATGCTCATGACATTGAGAAATGATGCCAGGTGCTAGAGAGAAAAAAAAGAGAGGAGGCTTCAAGTCATATTAAATTCCATAAATGAAAATTATGAAAGATAACTTTAATGAGCATGAAATAAATAATATGATGGATGTAACACATATGTCAGAAATATTTATTTATCATTAAGAACAATTCATTTCATTTGGTTTTGTTTGAATTGTGTCTGCAAAAGAGAAAAGTTTCTGGGATGGAAAATTATTTAATGCTGAATGAGTCTCATCACAAGAATATTATTACAAAGAATCCCATGAGAAAACCATAATACAGTGCAAGCCAGTTAATCGGAACATCACCGTTTAAATTAAGCGGCTTTTCATTTAAGCGGCACCCATTAGAACAACCTTTTAGTGTATACCATATGTACTCAATAACCTTGGATGACATCAGTACCTCATTGGTCATCATGCCCTTTATACCCTTTGTGCTTTAAAAACATGGTTGTGTGGTGTCATGTGTAGACCATTCAGTTCCATCTCAAATTATCTGGGGTTCAAAAGCTTTTATGGTGGTATGAAATGTGACCTTGAAAAAGGCTCTTTAAATTTTCTTAACTCATTCAATCCTAAGACCGAGTATACCCGACTTCGGCGAACATCACGTTCAGCACTATGGCCGAGTATACTCGGTTTTGTGTATGTACTGCATTGAACGACTCAAAAGCCATGTAGTACATGACATGACAATGTATCTGAGCACCTACTGGCTGCCGGAGGCAGGGCTGAATGGGTTAAATATACTCAAGTGTAGATCAAATAACGGACAATAAACAGTCAGATGTTGTCACTATTCAAGTGCTAGAGTGCTAATGCGTTAAAAAGTCAAGCACTTGCGATCGATAATTCCTCTTGCCTACTAGATCTATCACTTTGGTGCATAATGCCATTCTAAACGACTTTAAATTGAACGCCTAACTTGTAAGCTAGGCCTAGGCTCCATCTCAGGTCTTGTCATGAAGAGGCAAAGGGAGAGAAAGAGAGAGAGAGAGAGAGAGAGAGAGAGAGAGAGAGAGAGAGAGAGAGAGAGAGAGAGAGAACGAAGGAAAAAAGGAGAGTGAGAGGAGAGACAATGAAGAGAGAGAGAGGTAGAGGAGGAGGGGTGGGTGTGGGAGATTATGAACTGAGGTAAGGAAAGTGGACTTCACATGTGTACAACACAATGAGAGCGTCTTCTTGTCATTGGTCCAGGTGGGCAATAAGATTAATTTTCAATTAGGCCGGTCAGCCATCTATCACTGACAATCATCGTGTTACCTCATTCACATGATCATGACATACATGTAGATCTGAATAATAAATACATAACAAAACACTTACCCTTATAGCAAGAAAAACTGTCATGAGAATACTGGATACAAGCATGCCTGTTAAGCCAATCAAATGAAGAGACCGTCTTCCAGCTGCTTGATCTATGAGAGGAATAGTGATGATGGTCATTACGACAAGAATGGCACCAACTCCACTGGTTGCATGGGTGGCTGTCGAATCATCAAGCCCAGCTCCCTTGAAAAAGCTGGATGAGTAGTAGAAGATCTGGCAGAGCAGTAAGAATGATTTCAACTCAACAAGAATCTTAAAAAAGAATCCCTGATTTCAAACACATTTTCAATGTAAAAAATCAGCAGATGTAAAAACTGCTTTATTGATTACTTTTTAATCTAAAAAATAATTCTCGTTTAATTCTAAGTAGTCTTGTTTGTGAGTATCTCAGAAAATGACATTAAAATTTCTCTATTCTTTAAATGTTGTCAGCCAAACACCATATTAATACCAACCCCGTTGATTCCAGATAATTGTTGGGACAACTGCATCACAACACTAATCATAAGAGGCTTGTAAAGGGAAGGTGTTCTAAAAAGACTTAGGATATTGACCTGTGAAAATTGAAAATGCAGAAGTTAAAAAAAAAAAATACAATAGATATTTCAATAAATAATTTCTTTCAATTCATCTTTTCTTCTTCTTCCAATTCAAAACATCCTACTTGAGTGAGGACACATATTTTCTTGTTGTTGTTAATGTTCCAGCAGCTCTAGGGTCATAACTATAGCCCTTTGTTTTAATACCAGGTGGATACATGTGCACATCTTCATAAGTTGTAGGGAATATCTGTATATATAAAGTGTTTTCTATTTTAAGTTCAAGGAGTAAGAGAGAGGTTCTGAGTTCCTTAAGCTCTAGATAGTAGTACAAGATATGAGCAACAATTTCATAAGGGGCAGAGCAAGGTAGCCCTTAGGTGGGTGTTGTGGATTATTGTGATTTAGGTGGGCATTGAGTGGGAAGAGTTCTATTCTTAGACAAAATATGGTGGTTTGATCTTTTTGAGGTAGGGCCTTAAAATGGTGTCTGAGGTTTGGTTTGCTCATATAGGTGTGTAACTTCCAGACCATTCATTTGGCCATTCTTCTCTTGCATTTCTGTTTATGATGATACAAGCAGTTTCTTATGAAACAGGAAGGTTAAAATTGTTGGAGTGATGTACCTTTCTTGGCTAATTTGTCTGCTATTTCATTTCCCCATATCTGTATACAGTCAGGCCTCTCTAATCTGGCAGTTTGTTCGGATTACAGAATTTTCAGGATTAGGGAATTGCCAACCAAATGTAATTGTACATTCCATAATCATTCGAAGGTGGGTTTCAGAAGGTATAGTTATGTAAATCGGGTGCATTTGAATTGGCACCGACTACAAAATACACATACGTACATCATCACTGCCCAAAACAATGAAAGAACTTGATTGAGAGTAATTCACACCTATGCCATCACCTCGAACGAAAGGGGTTGGAGTCATATCGAGTAGTTACCAAGGATCAAAGGTTTACGCAATCACCAGAAGACCAGACAAATGAAAACCAGACTTATCAATTAAGATAAGTCCGGTCGGTTGCTTTTGATGTGGGGAAAATGTTTGGATTAGTAGCGATTCGTCCCCAAAAACGGGTGTTCAGATCCGGAATTTGAATTTCAGGATTAGCATACTAAAAAATATTAAGAACAAAAGCCGTTTCCAGAAAATCGTTCGGATTATAGAGGGATTCGGATTACAGAAGCCCAGATTAGAGAAGCCTGACTGTATTTCCACGAATTCATTGGATGACAATTTCAATTTGGTATTCCTCCATGATGCTGTCCCTATACTTCAGTAGATGCTTAATTTCAAGAAAGTTTTGGGAGTCACATTCCAAAGCTTTTATAACAGATTGAGAGTCTCAAGAATAAAATAATATTGGCTGTGAGTTCTGGTAGGTGTAGAAAATATGATTCAATGTGTTCTAAAGTGGTACTTATTGTGGTAAGTTAAGCTTCATAATTTGAGCAAGTGGCTCCATGAGAATTGCTGAGCTGGATTTTGCTGTTTTCAGAGAACATGATCAGAGTTTGACATTTTAGATTGCTTTGGGAGTAGATCCATCTGTGTTTACATGAATCCACTCTGTAGGGTAGCTTTCGCAGTTTTTTTTTCTTCTTTTATAAGGGTGACTACAACACAGGTTTTGTTTACTGTTGGATTTGCAGCCTTGGTCATAGTATGGGCACCTTGATGTTATAGGGGGGCATGTCTTTGAAGAGATGCATTATATTTTCTCTTCTCTGTGGTAGATGGTAATCTGTTGCATACCGTGTTGCATGATGAAACTTTGATTTTTGCCTTAGTCTGTTCTTCTCTGTCCAGTTTTAAACCAGTTTTATATTGGGATCTTGTTGAGGGATTATCTAGTCCTATCACTACACATAGTTTGTAGAGTTATGTTGTGATCAAGGACTAATCTTATGTATCAAGGTACAGTGTTCTTAGGTTGCAATGGTCTGATGCCCATGAAGTGCTTGCTAGTCTTTTTAAGAGCCTTAACTTGTTCAAGCATTTTTAATTACCACAAGATAAGTAGGGTTTTCATCCTTTTGTAGATTTCCTTCTCCAATCCATAAATTAAACTGCATTATTAACCTTTTGGCTTTTTGTGAAGATGATATAGATACTTTTTGTGCTGTTGATTTTTCATATTTTACAGTAAAGATAAGTGAGCAAAGGTTATCATTAACTATCTCTCATTGTATTTTAGGAATTTAGATCAAACCAGAACACAAGATCCATCTGAAAAGAGGGCTTTCTCCATATGTTGGATCATTCATAAAAATGAGGAAGTGCATACAGCGAGGTGAAGATCCTTGAGAGAGACCTCATAAAATCTCTTTTGAGGAGTTTGATTGGTTGAAGGTTGATTAGAGTCTTTACTAGTCTATCAATGAAGTTCTTGGTCCATTTGTAAAGTGTTCTGATGATTCTTGTGTTATGAATTTTCAGTAGAAGTAGGATAAATATAAATAGAATATATGGTTATTGCATTCAACATTTCTAGAAATACCAATTTGTAGTAATTTCTAAGCAATTAATACCAAATTATCACATTTAATCTTTCTCTGGATGTGTATACCTTTTCTTCTTCCTTTCCTGCTTCAATTTCTCTTTTCATGTCCTCCATCTGTTCACTCACATTGTCAGGACCATGTAATATTGATAAAGCTGGAATAAGACATAAAATATATACATTGAGCATTTCTTACAGCGTCAGACAAGATTAACAAAAAACAAAAAAAAGTAATAGAAATCTAAATTCTATCACATGAGTGTTATCTGCAATAAATATGAGAGATATGTAAAGTGTTTGATGATTATTCACAGATATCAATACTTTTTAATGAAAATATATTGTATTGTTTAAAATCAATCAACGGCATTAGAATCAACGAAAACATTGTTTCCCGTGATATCGCCTGGGTTTCCGCTAGTAATAATAATAATAATAATAATAATAATAATAATAATAATAATAATAATGTAATTCATTCAAAATAGCGACCATTTTCCATTAAAAATGCTTAATGGTGCTTTACAATCTAAAACCGAATACCACAAACAACAAAATAATAAATGATGTAAAAAATTGACCAGCAAACTAGACAAGCTAAGAAACAAGTTTACTGCAAAAGTCATCTTGCAGTAGATTCCAAAACATACTAACATCCAAGGAAACAAAGAAGCTGACATCTTGAAAATAGCTGAAAGCGTCCAACTACAACAACACTAACCTGTATGCTTACAAACTTTAAAAGAATCAATCTGTAATTTTGGGAAACAAAGATTTTTAATTAATGGCCACTATGCAAAACAGGACGATCTTTCTTCAAGCATAGAGCCAAACCACTCAATCAATTTAGAGAAAATTCTCTACATTAACAATAGAGAACAAAGCTCGGCCTTCCAGCTCTGACAAAGAATGGACCAGATCCTTCTTGTTAGATAGAAGCCAAAAAGTAATAGTAGAAGGCGTAGAATTAGATCCATATCCCTTACTTTGAGGAATTCCACAGGGAACAGTACTTGGACCCCTTCTATTTCCTTACATACATAAATGACATCAACCATAATCTTTCTCCAGGCACCCAACCTAGATTCTTTGCTAATGAATGATAATGTGTATAGAAATAAAATCTAGATCTAGTGCTGACTGTAAAATCCTATGAATAAATTACACTGCAAAAATGGGAAAGTAAATGGAGGATGGAATTCCACCCTGGAAAGTGCCAGATAACAAAAATTTGTAGAATAAAAGTACAAAATTGATTAGGACTACAAAATACACAATCAAAGCCAGAAAAAAACTAAAAGTGCAAAATACTTAGGCATTACGATAGATAACATATTAAGATGGAGAGAGCAAAACAAATCAGTCTGCCAAAAAGCAAATAATACTCTAGTATACCTAAAAAGAATTATACCTCCAAATGCCCCAAAAAAGATTTTGTAAAAATGTTTTAAAACCTTAGTTAAACCGATCTTAGAATGTGAATGCACAAAATAGATAACTTCGAGAAAGTACATAATACCAGCAAGATTTTTGACTATCAACTATTCATATGAACATGGTAGTACAATATATTTACAAGAAAGATTTGGACTAAATACACTAAAAGAAACAAAGAGCTTGAAATAAAATAGTTATCTTAATAATCATAAAATCCTCTTCTAGTATTTTTTATTATGTTCACTGTTGATTCCGCCAAAACAGCTTCACGCATTGTTCTGAAACTTGTAATGAATAAGGGAAGTGATCTTAATATGTGCATTTTCAATCAAGTCATTTCTTAACTAATGGCTAATGATTTTCTTTCCTTTATTCCACAAATGCAAAGCCATTCCTGGCTTAGCTATTCCATTTACTCGCCTTTCAATTTATGTGTTCATTAGTGCCGAATCCGGGATTTATATTTTCATACAAATCTTGAGAATGCGTACCACATTAATGTAGATCTATAATCAATGTAGTACCCCCAGTGACACAGAAGGCCAAGGAATAATGACCAGTATAAATGACCAAATTGAAACTTCATCCACAGTAAATATAGACATCTAAGCTAAAATTTATAGAATCCTTAAATCATTTCCTGACCTCTGACAGCTCTTGCCTCTTCTTTTAAGGTTATGAGTAGATAACGAGGACTTTCAGGAGATGATGGCAGGATGAGAATCTGCAGCAAACAAGGCACTACAGCAAGACCTGATAGAGAAAAATATATATATCACCTAACGATGGCTAACAGTACTGTCTTAACTTCTTCCCTCTGTCATTATCATAACAATGATGTTATACTTAACCAGCATGATTGGTGTGTAAGATGGAGCCAGTTATTTCATATCTTGTAAAAGGAATCTGATGAGCTTTGATTATGTTTTTTCACCTCTAAGCTGGACTGAAGATATCATCTTAAAACTGTCTTACATCGATGTAATGTTTAATGATACGTTAACATTTTACTGGCAAACACATTTACACTTACAACAATGCCATTGCTTTATCCAGTAAGAGCACGAATTATTGCTTTGTGTGTTGCTTAGTGTGTATAGGATGTTATTGGTGTCCAAAATATTTACTCTAGGTAGTTATGTATTAAAACTATGAATTTTGGATTAGATCAATTTATGTGAATTTATATGACCAGACAAATTTTCACAGATTTGTCATTTTGTCCTCTTATTTTATCTTACATAGTATTTCATTCTCAGGATACTTACCTAACAATAAAGCCCAATATCTCTCATTGCCAAAAATTTCAGGAAAACCCAGAATTTGAGAAATGAGAATGCCAGACACAATGCCAAGTTGATGAAGGACACCTAAAGCCCCACGGATTTCAGCTGTAGATATCTCAGACAAATAAAGAGGTGTGAGACCTGTGTAGAGGCCTGCAATGAAGTAAGAGAAAATCAAATCAATCACTTGCAATGAATAGCATATATCAACCAGGTTGCTGGGTTTACTTGTCATTTACTTCTCTCTTTCCATCATCACCTAAAAAAAACAAAAAACAAAAATAACTTCTGCAAATGAAGTAATCCTCTTTAATATTGCCATTAAAAAAGATCCATTATAAAGATGGCAGTTAAATGAGATAAATGTACTGCAGATTAATTGAACTAGTATAAAAACAAAAAGTAAGATTGTTCAGAGACCTACCACAATTATAGCCCACTAAAAGACGACCAACAATAATCATTTCATATGATTTGGACATCTTGCTGAAAAACATGAAGGCAGCTGCCACTATGCCAATAACTGTGTTTACAAGAAGTCCCTTTTTCCTATTTTGTTTTGAAAGAGAAAAAAAAAGTAATCACAACAACAAAAAATAGCAGAAAATCCATTTCAGATGGGAGATGTATGGTTAAAAAGAAAAGAAATACAGTGTGGTCTCTCTAATCCGGTCTTCTGTAATCAAAATCCCTCTGTAATCCAAACGATTTTCTGGGAACGGATTTTGTTCTTATTATTTCTTTGTATGCTAATCCAGAAATTCGAATTCCGAATCCAAACACCCATTTTTGTTGACAAATCGCTACTTATGCTTCTCTAATCGAACATTTTCTCCACTTTAAAAGCAACCGACCATACTAATTATCATAATTGATAAGTCTGGTTTTCATTTGTCCGGTCGTGTGGTCATTTCTAAACACAAATGTACTGCTTTTCACACTTTTTGCGACAGGGACACTGTGACACATATTCACTTTTGTTCATTTTTTCCGCACCAAGGCTTTCTCAAGAATCTAGACGGAGTACCAGATGAACTTATATCATATCTATGCCATAATAAGAAGAGGAACCAGACAAGCCTTCATCTGTCCTTTGTCTAGGATGCAGGTGCATGTGTCATGTCATTCACTTGTGATGGAATTGGTGCCAATATATTCCAATGCCCCCGATTTACATAACTATACGTTATGAGGTGCTCCCTCAAATGTTTATATGTAATCTGCAAGTGCAAGTTAATATTTGGTCGGCAATTCCCTAATCCAGAAAATTCTGCAATCCAAAAAAATTGCAGGGAACAGAGGTGTTGGGATTACAGACTTTAGATTGAACCAATCTATTTTGTTCTTCAAATTACTCTGAAGTAAATATAATCAATACTGATATTAATAATAACAATATTAATTTTTTAAAATTAATAATAATACTAAAATAATTTTTAAAAATAAATGAAATAATAATAATAATAATGATAACAATGATAATAATAATAATAATAATAATAATAATAATAATGATAATGATAATGATAATAATAATAATAATAATAATAATAATAATAATAATAATAATAATAATAATAATAATAACAATAAAATTAAGGCCATAAATATGAGTGTGTGGACACATTCAACAAAAATTGCAGCAACTAGAGTCACCAAATTTGGCATACACATGCATAAAGTATCAATATTTAGTGCATGGCCCAGCAAGACTTTTGATTTCATTTTATTGTCTAATCATAAAATCTGATTTAATTTATTATTAGAATACCTTTTGAATTCGATCAACGAGCTTGTCTAAAAGTCATGCACTTCACTGTGTTGATACAAAAATACTTCACTTTCAGGCCCTTTTTAGTAATATCAATAATAAAAATAATAAATCTTGTGTAATCTATAATACAATGGCGCTAATAGTGATGATGATGATAATTGTTATGATAATTTGATTATTGATCAGTTAAATCAATAATATGTAAATTTCATTGAACTGGCATATGTGTTTTAATGAGTAATGTTTAATGCCCTTGATTTTGTTTAGGAAGTCATATGTGACTTCACAAATAGAATCTTCCCTTTTCGTCACTCATTCACTGCCAGGAAGTGGTCATATTAAAATCCATTTTTTTTTGTACCTTGACAATGTAGGCAAAGTGCTGTTATCATAATTTATATGCGGCCCTTATTAAATGGAGTGATTTATTATCCTGATGTACTGTTGAGAAGTTGATATCGTACCTGAATAATCCTTTTATGATCTTACCTACCTCTCAGCAATGCATATAAAGCTCATCCCTGAAGCTATATTCAAATAAGCCAAAGAAATACAGTTCGTCTATAACAATAGTGATGATATGGGCATTATAACTCTAAAACAGAAAATACCTCAGAAACATTCAATTGACCTACCTCCCAAAATTGTCTGCCCACCACCCAGCACTGAATCCACCTAAGCATCCTCCAACGGCAAAGATGGCAACAATGACAGCATAAAGGTTGATCAGTTCACTTCCTGAAGCCCCATGCCCATGCCGGTCATGTTCAGTTTCATTTATAAAACTCTTAATACACTGAGGACATCAAGCATTGAATCAGATATGACTTAGGGAAACATAAAAAACAATGAATCAAGAAACAAAAAACTTGCCTCCCTGCCCTTATTCTCGCCAAGTGCGGTCAAAGACACTTAAGCTTCAAAACAAAAAACGACATAACTACATATCAACAATGAAAAGAGAAAATGTTATAAAATTTCACCAAGCTTTCTAGATTATCACTGAATTTGCCTAATTCTTGATAAATAAAATAAAAAAATCAGAGAAAATCTGATATAGGGATTGTAAATATGGATCATGAGATTTCCAATATAAAATATATGTTGTGAATTGGTGTTATCTTAAACAGTATCCTTGTTGATTATGGAGGTAAAATTTCCTTAAATAAAGGTGTGCTCTACATACAATAAAAAAAAAATAATTGATTTCATGATACATGTAATAACAAATCCAATCTTAAAAAAACATGAAAGGCAGATTATTGTGCTTCTTTGGCTCAATTAAATTGTTGCTCTCTTGCACAGATTGACTGACAGGTCTAAAAAAAATATGCAATTGCATTTGGTGGATTGATATATGGTATGGGTAAAGTAGTTATTTCATAAAATCAATGTGTATTTCTGCTTAATTTACTAAAACATGCAGTTTAAAATTTTCAATCAAAAAATGACCTCACCTAGGTCAAAGATTATAAGAGAGAAAGATAGGAAAGTAGGAGTATTTTCTTATTTGCGGGTTGTGGACAGATGCGAGTTATGT
>JASKDV010101327.1:0-14694 GCA_032466395.1 Aegires albopunctatus | reverse complement strand
TATTATTATTATTATTATTATTATTATTATTATATTATTATTATTATTATTATTATTATTATTATTATTATTATTATGAATGACAATGAAGAAAGACTCCTAGAGATCTGTATGACATATGACCTTGTCATTGGAGGGACACTCGTTCAGCACCCACAGATCCGCAAAATTACATGGTCTTCCCCAAATGGAAGAGACAGGAACCAGATAGATCATCTGATGATCAATGGATGTTAGAGTGAAAAGAGGGGCCGATGGTTGGGAGTGATCACTACCTTGTTACTGCCATGCTTAAGGTTAAATTAAGAAAAATTGACCAAGTAAGAGGAAGGAACAGAGGTTCAATGTTGATAAACTACATGATCCCAGAACATAGAATGCATTTGTTCTACAATTGAAGAACAAATTTCAAGTATTGTCAGAAAATTAGAGCCCTACACTGTCAAATGAAATGGATATCAATCTAATTTGGGATAGAGTCAAAACAGCCTACACACAAACTAGCAAAGCTTGCTTGGGACCAAGACAAATGAAGAAAAAGGATTGGATGACAGTAAATACATGGCAAGCTATTGAAAACAGACAAATATTGAAAAAGAAAATCATCAAAACAAAATCAGAGAGACTGAAAGAAAGATATAAGCAGCAATGCAGAGGAATTAGATGGACCATGTTTTCAACTCTGGAAGACTTGGACTTTGCTGATGATTTAGCATTGCTCTCTCACACCAGACAACAACATATAGAGGGTGTCACTCTCCGATCAAGTCAAAAAGAATCTTTTTTACATTTTTCTTTCATAAAATCACCTAAGATGGTGAACTGCGTCCCATTAAAAAAAAATCTCCAACAAAAATTAATTAGAAAATGGTCTTAGGCACAAAAAACAAAACCGGTCAACTATAGCATCTATCCCAGCCATTCGTGTAAGACGATCAACTCAGCAGCTGGCCAACATTACCCTTATCACGCCATATTGTTAAACGGTGAACAGACTTGGCCGTCCACCCTGTGAATAAGCATGGCGATCAAAAGATGTTTTCAAATTTATGACATTGATTTCATTACCTGCGAGATGATCTTAGAGATAAAGTTACGTCGTACATTTTACTATTGCTTATATTTCTTTAATCCATCCTAGGTCGGATCTAACGTACTTATTATAATCATTTTGTTGGTAATCATAGCTGTTATTATTATTATTATTATTGTTATTATTAATATTATTATTATTATTATTATAATCATCAATAGATTCATACTATTTCTGAATGGTGGTTTGTTACTTTTAGTTTCTTCTTTTTCCTTTCTTTTGTTGTCAATTTTACAACCGTGTGTTACTCAATTATAATCTGTCCCCGCTAATCTCTCTCTCTCTCTCTCTCTCTCTCTCTCTCTCTCTCTCTCTCTCTCTCTCTCTCCATTTATCTTTTCTCATTCACACGCCAACACGTTGGATTTCTTACAAGGCTAACCAGGGTGTGTGTGTAAGTTAACGGGTAAACGTAATCAACGCTCGGACAATGCACAGCTGGTCATCGCGCGTGGCCCCGTATCCCTTATCCCTCCCTCTTCAAAAAGCGTGATAATAGTAAATAAGGCTAAAGACAAAGCTTACGGAATGCAAATGAGATGATGAATTTTTGAGTCATCACATAGAGAGTGGCACGTGCACAGTGCATAAATTTTACAAAGGACAGTTCATTGGATTCTGAATGTTATTCTTATTGTAGTTGATTCCGATTACTAAACAATAAAGCGAATTTTATCAATTTTTAGATGACTCTGAAAAATCAATGATTAGAGCCACATTATTGATTAATACATCAAATTAAAGATCTTTTCAAGTGCTGACAGATTAAATAGTCTAAAACCTGCTTACAATGTCAGGAATTTTTAAAATGTTGACATAAATAAGCGGCATTGTGTAAAATGCGTAATTCAGCCTAAGTAGACCTGTTTCAAACTAGTGAGTTGATACCATTATATTTATCATACATACTTGAAATACATCTAAACAATAAAAAATTGAGTTATGGCCCTCAAAATACAGCAAAAATAATGAAAATAATGCCTCCCACTGACTTAAATTGAAAGTTAAAAATGCGACTGTATTACGATAGCCGCCATTAAGAATAGCCGTGGCCTTCTGGGCTGCCAACCGTAGCATTACATTTTACATAGTATTTACATTGTTCTGCTGGGCATTCATTGAAAATGGGTTCTATTCAAATAACTCTAGAATAGTATCCATGTAACTGATTATTGTGAAATTTCAACACAATCTAGAATATTAAATTCTCTTTCTAACAGTACCGAATTTACCAGAGAAAAAAATATCGGAAGGTCTGATGCTGCGCACCTAAAAACTTAGTTTAACTTTTTTAAGTAACTTCTATTTGACCTATAAAGGCGAAGAAAGTATTGTAAGAACGGGAATTTCAATATCTATTTAAACAACCAATCAAAAACACTTTCTGGTGTTGGAGGACTCACACACACAAAAAAAAAAAATGAAGAGAGAGGTCTAAATATCACGTTTCAATATGCCATTGCACTGGGTTCAACTTTCGCAAAATTGGACTCTGTGTAAGGCGAACGCTACACACTACGTTAAAACAACCCCATTATATTATGTATGGATTGAAAGGGCTTGAATTGCTCATTATGAAGGTGTGCACAATATTATGATACGACTTCATTGAGAGACGTGAGGAGTGTGTAAAGATGACCGAAAAATGTGAAAATCGCGATGCTCGCCTCGCTAAAGCCGTTAACTTGGCTGTTTGTCTTACCTACTAAATGTTGTCATTGTTGTTGTTGTTGTTGTTGTTTTTATTAATGTATGGTTGTTGTTGCATTTAGGCCAAATGTCAGTCAGCAACTCCAAGCCTAAGATATCACCAACATCCTCCACAGAGATCAACAATGATCGTCAGTTTGCCATCATCTGCTCAGAGAGACAGGCTAGAGTGAGTAGCTACCCATCCATAGTTTTCATGCTTTACTGTATGTGTGTTTGTGTGAAGGTATAAGCAGTTCATTTACCTCATGAATGTTAATCATTTACAAGAATATAGATTGCATATCAAACCAAATCATTATCATTTGTCCCTTCTATCCACTTATTTATCACCGTCTCATATATTAACTTAATAAAATATTTTCAGAGCTTTGATTTATGAAAATCAATTTTGACTATATAACATAAAGTAATTCTCAAATCTTCACGACAGAAATGTCAATGAGAACTAATCAGGCAAAGGAAATAAATCAGGAAATAAATTATGCGACAAAGGTGGATATGCGCGCTATATAAATAAATGATTTTTATTATTATTATCATCATTATTATCAGCCATCCAGGACAAAGGTGGTAAAACTCTTGACTTACAGACCCAACAAAAATATTTCAAATAGGTTGGCAGAATATTGTTGTGAAATGTATGACTGCTAAAGCAGAAATTAAAACTGATGGAGCCTTAAAATGAAGAGCTCCCTCCAATAAAAAGCAAAGAAGAACCCCTTCATTAAAAAGAAGTAGAGTCGGAATTTTGCCGCCTCTGAAATGGAATATCACCTGGTAGTGATATCATTCCTGGAGAAATAATAAAGCGAGAAATGATGAAAGAACCTTAGTCTACCGCATACTGTGCTGAAAAAAAGGAAAAATGGACCTCTGAAAGGCCGTAAGTAATTTTTGTCCCCAATTGCAAAGAAGGTATTCCTACAACAACGCACTTACTGGCTGGTCCCATAATGTCATGAACTCTATGGATGCCTCCATTACAGAAAGTAGCAAGAGGGTACAAGATAGAACCTTGGTTTTGGCAAGCTGCAAGGGAAGCTACATTCAAGTAGGATAGGCCACAATGAAATGGCTCAGAATCAATGATTATAGTTATCGAAGAATTGTGGATTTCTCAATAAATGTTTCCATGAAATCTTCTCTAAGAACTAATTTGTAATTTATTTGTTTGTCCCCAGGCCATCTCATTACCATCCCAAACATGTGCTTTCAAGGTCAAGGTGACAGAAACCTCTTTTGTGGTCCGTGCTGAAATTGTGGCCATGAGAGGTAACAATGATCTGCAGGTTATTTGTTGAAATGTATTTATAAGAAATTATAGATCAATGACTTGATTTATTTAATTCTTTTTTTTTTTAATGTTGTATTTGATCAAGCATGTTATTTTTCAGGCTAACTACTTTTTAGACTTGACCTTTCCCCAGCGTACTGTTTCACCATCTTTCCAACTTTGCCCTGATTGGCAGCAATAATTTAATTTAACATTTTCTCCTTTTCTTTTTTCAGAGAGCGTTTGCCTTATGTGTTATGTGGCAAATGGACACATAGTATCTTTCAGCCTGCCTAGCTTGAAGCCTTTGTTTGATGCCGATTTCCTTCCATTAACAGACTACAGGTAAAGGCCATAATTTGGTTTGATGATAATGATAACAACAACAGCAGTAACAACAACAAAAACAACGATGATGATAATATTTGGATAAAGATAATAATAATAACAATGATAATGATAGCGATAAGCTTTTTAATCATAGATATATGTTCTTCTATTTATTGGCTCTTTCATTCTCAATTCGATGATAACATTTCATCATTTATTTCAGTTGAAATATTAGGCATAGGTTGAAAACGTTTAAATCTCTTCTTCAAGGGATGCCTCCCTAAACTTTAAGATCTTTAATTCATTTTAAACTCACAAGGGTAATAATGGAAGTCATTTTATGTGTTTATTATTTTATTTTTTTCTTATTTCAGAGTTGCTAGAACATTTTGTTTCAGCAACAGTGGCCATGCAATGTTTTTAACTTCTCCTACAGAAATACAAAAGATAACTTACTCTGCTGAACTCTCGTAAGTAGCATTCGATTATAGGTAATATCAATTATTTTTTTTATCCCACACAACTAATCGCATCAGTAGAAAAAAAAGTTATAACAAGTGTTGATCCACAATTGTTGATTTCAAACAAATTTACTTTGTGGTGACATACTATTTATTCTTTTTCTTCCTAGGTGAATGAAATAATTTTAATGTTTCAGTCTATTAACAAAGACACATTGCTAATGCAATATACACAACCCAACTTAGACTTAAACTCCATCTGGAACATTCAAAGGGAGAGATAAGCAATAAGTCATGATTATGTGTTCACAACTAGATAAATCTATCTTTCAACCTAGAGAATAGAATACATAAGAATACAGTCAAAGCAAATGTCTATCAGTGGGTTGAATAGTGACAGTAGGAACATCAAGGCATGACATATGTCTCACAGCCTCAAATCTGTCTCAGATCCTTTGATTCAAATTTTCATCCTTTTTTGTTTTCCAGTGAGAATTTGAATGAAATGCTTGGAGAATTATTTTTGCCTCGAGAAACCCCTGAAGCTCCTAAACAGAGTCTTTTAAAGTCATTGTTTGGTGGGGGTGTGGCTACACTTGATAGAGAAGAATTGTGTAAGTTTATATGTATATTTATATGTTTAAGTATTAGTTATTTTTAATACTAGGTTATGTGGAAACCATAGAATAGTTGTGTAGATTATAGTTCTTTATGTTTGATATATTGTTTTCAGTTATTTCCCAAGATCTTTTAATTTGTTTGTTTAGAGACAATCTATTAATAATTAAGCAGAAATTGCAATTAACCGAATTGCGAATAATCGAAGTCAACTGTATTATTATATACAACTTATTAATCAATAATGCAATTAATATGATTATGTTTTCAATCCAACAGTTGGTGAAGCCAGTGGTAAAGCTTCCAAAGGACTTGCCAAACACATCCCTGGCACAGGTGGCATGCAGCAACTACAGCAACAAGCATCAGCATCTACAAGTGAATTTACTAGAACAAGACTGGTGAGTTTTGCTGACACATTCATTCCCTTCTTACTTTTTTCTTTTCTTGTTGTTTTTGTTTGGGATGTGTAATATTGTCAATGGTGATTTCTTAAACTTCATTTGATGTATTAGGTACGTGATATTTTTGTCAATGAGATCATTTATTTTGTTTCTAATAGTCTCAATTCAGATTGATCACAATTTGTGTTGCCTTTTAACTGCACACTGAATGTGACCTGTTTCTTTAAAGCGGAACATAGGTCACATTTATTGGTTTTGAGATATATATATATATATATATATATATATATATATCACAAGAAAGCACAAATCTGCACTTTAATATGATACCAAGTTTATGAAGTTTAGGCTTTTCGTTACAAAGATAAGACGAGTATGATAGGGATAGGTATGAAAACCAAGTTTTAAGAAAATGGCAATCAAAGATGGAGAACCATTTTCACCGGTTACAAAGATGGATGAATAAACAGACAACTGTTTTATTTTATTTACTGATTTGCATTAAATTGGGCATATACATAATATATCGTAATACCCAACTCTTGATAGACAATCAACACAATATCTTTATATAAGCAATTATTTTGAATTAAATCTCATGTTAACAGAGAGTGTTGGTGGTTGATTTCAAAATATTTCAAGTGGTCATTTTGTTTCCTTCTTTCATTTTCTTCTCTCAGCCCTTCTCTCAAAGTAAAAATAGTATTTATTAAATAACATTTATTTTTTTATTGATTTGTTTTTTCTGTAAACAGTTACTTAATGAACGTGGAGAGAAATTGGGAGACATTCAAGACCGCACAGAACAAATGATGAATCAAGGAGAACAGTTTGCCCAAGCTGCCCATCAGATAATGCTAAAGATGAAAGACAAGAAGTGGTACCAGTTTTGATCATTTCTTGGAAGACTCTTCCTGGCTCTAGATTGATGTGAACACAATCGCAATGGGTGTTTTGATGAGGAGACTTCTAGGGAAGCTCTCCTTGTACTTCATGTGTCTCCCATTTCCTCTTCTTGTCTCCAGGGTATGAGGACCAAACTCCTCTTACGACTTCTTCTCTAATTAGTTTTCAAGAGTAGACAAGATCCTTAGGTAAAGCTGATTGTGTGAGGTGACGACTCTTTACCATAATGTTGTCACCAACATCCCTTACTGGCAAGTAACACTAATGGGTGCCAACATTGCTTTGATGGAATGCATTATGGTTCACTTCTACCCACCAGCCTTGCTTCCTTCAACTTGTCACATCACTAAATCAAGTTGTTCATTTCTGCCCATGGTAGCCATAAGGAGACTGTGGATTATATTTCTCTTTTTAATTATTTATATCTTCCTTTTTAACTGTTTATTTTACTTCCCTCTATTTTGCAACTCTGTTCTTAATGCCCTGTTATGAAAGTGTTTGCATGCGCTTTATTTATAGATGGCGAATCTGTCGATGAAAGTCATTTATTTAAGCTCTTGATGGGAGAATAGAGTGAAAATTCAGTATTCATGTAAATGAAATAGACCTTTGATTTTGTAGAGAATTATTTGTTCATTCTTTTTCACATTTTGTCAAATATATCTTATGAGAGGTCATTAGTGACAAACATTGTATAAACTAGGAACATAATATTGGTGTTAAGGATTTTATCTATTTATTTATGTTTTTAATTATTTTTGTTTGTTTGAGAATGTAATAATCCATTATTTATTTAAATTTATTTTTTCTTTGATTATCTTTTCATCAAATGCTTTTGAAATTTATTTATAAAACAGCTTACTGTAAGTACATTGAGTCAAATGTAGGTGTAATAGAACATTTGTAAAAAGTATGAAGGGAAGTTCTGTTGTGTATTATTTTTGATAAAACAAAATGGAAAAAAGCTTCCTCTATAATGAATAGTGGGCAGAAGAGTATATGCATGAGGAAAGCAATGGCATATCTGGTTTCAAATAATGTATTCTTCATTAATATCTGTGATGTTTTTACTGTGATGCGAATTATTGGCAATTCCATACTGTTACTATTAAAGTCACTTTCATAATTCTCCCAAACCTACTTTTCTTCCACCAAGTTTAATATAAACAACTGTATAACTGATTTGAGAATTGCAATGCTGCAATAGATATCACAGTTGAAACTGGTTGAGAGATCAACATGGTTCGCTTGCATTTGAAATGTATAAAGTTTGATTCCCACGTGAAAATTATGTTTTCCTGTATAGGGGCTTTTGTATAGCTAATTTAAGAAAAGCAATACTGCAAATGATATCATGAATAAGAATTTAATTAAATCAGCCAATTTTTTGAGATAACTCGTTGGATCTTATTTAAAGAGCATGCTTAAAAGAAAATTTCCTTTGCTCAAACTTGATATTTGGGACAGGGTTTTACCATTGTTTTTCCATTTAGAAATTAAAAAAACACAACTTAGAATCATACTGTGCATTCAGAGATAAAATAATAAGCACAATGGAGAAATGGGCATTAGCTAACTCTAGAAATAAATGAATTAACAAATATTTATCACAACCAATTGGTGCTTGATCAAATAATGAGAGTTTAGCTTGTGGTCCAATATTAAGCCAGGCAATCCCTCAGGTTTCTATTCAAATGTATGTGAAAAGCAGTTAGTTAAAAGTTGACAAATATGTTTATGCAAATAATCACTCAAAAAGCTTCAACTTTCATGGCCTGTGAAAGCTTTAAATGACTTGTCAGTACATCCACTCTAAGTCAAAATTTGCAACTTATCTTATCAAACAACTGAGGATCTTCTCTTAATTATGATGTTTTTTACTTTGAGCCTACATTCTAGTCCCTACAGAGGATTGCATTGATTCAAATATTTATTATCATTTATCATTCAGGGATGGATACATTTAATGGTTTGACAGTTTGTATTGAAATGAAAGGATTTGATTTAGGGTAAAAAAAAGAAAGAAAGAAAAAGACAGGTGAAATGGAAATGATTAGTTCATGTCTTTACCAGCAGCCCCTAAGTTTTTACATTCTAAGTCATTTTTTATATTTTTCTATGGATTCATTCATTATCGTGACATTTAAAAGAGATAAAAATGTAAAGAAAAAATAGGCCATTGAATGTGAAGAATGTGTCGTAGACTCTATGTTATAATTTGCATAATTTTTGCCACATATTCAGTCAAAGGCTTGACAATTTTCCCATAAATGACATTGCTGCAGTTCTTTGTCTCTGAAGTAGCCATGGTCCATTCTCTACCCTGATATGATAATCTTATCAATAAATGCAATGAGATGTGTGCCCTGTTATTTTAAATAGTCATGATTATCATCCTTTTGCCCTTTTAATCTACCTGGTAGTAGTCTGGGTAAGGATAGATCCTTCAATCTTTGTATTTGTTTTGTAATGAATGCTAATTACTTGTGTAATTATTTATTAGTGCACTTTAGACTGAACTCTAACAACATGAAGAATTGAGGCACTGTTGTGCGTGGTCAAAGCAATTTATCTTTTACTTAATTAATAATTTCTTTAATTGTAATCAATGTCAAAAATGAGGATAATTTGTTGATCTCCTATCATTTTTGTGGCTTTGTTTTGTTTTGATGTGATTTGAAAAAAAAAAAAAAAAAAATATGTATTTTATTTTTTACTTTGTGAACATTTTGTGATAAAATCTTGGTCTTGTCCTATAGATTTATGGCACTCACACTTCTGTTACTGGTGATAAAATGATCTACTGTATATGACCTTTTTGAATTGAACATGTGTCATTAATTTGTGATGAACATTTTGTTTTTTCTCAAAACATATTGCACTCCTTCAACTGAAGTTTGTGATAGATTTTAGTTGGTCTTATTTTTCTTTGTCCCTTCAGTCCCCTGTACTCTCTCTCCCCTCACTTTCTTTCATGCCAACATCTTTCTCATAAAACATTATTTTTACATTTACTCAAGGGGTATGATTTAATTACTATGGTTTGGTTTTTGTTAAGTTCTTCTTCTTCTTCTTTTTAAAAAAATTAATATGGTAGTATGGTGAGAAATTTTGAATATTTTTTACTTCTTTTGTTTTCTTATCTTAATTAAAAGCATACAATTTTCTCATATCAAAATTAAATTCATAACATTGAGCTTTGTATGGAGAGGGCTAATACTTCTTTTCAGTATGTTAAAACATTTTCCACCTTCCTTTCCATGCCAAGACTCTTTTAAAGGTGTTGATATACTTTCTTTACCATGTTTATCTTAATATGTACCATTAAAATGCTGGACGGCGCAATGCATGATTTTCATTATACTTCAGAAGATGTACATTTATTATTATTATTTTCCAAGTGCAATATGGGAATGCTAAGCATGGCAGCATTTGCGCCTTCTTCTCTCCATTGTTTCTTTGTGTAAGTGGCCACATCTAAGCTTGTTTTGTTTAATTTCCCCCTTATCTGGCTTCCCTGTACATTTTGAAAAAAGTAAAGGCAAAGAGGGATGTTTACAAGGTAATTGGGATTCGAATGAGATATGCCTGGAACAATAACAGCAATGGTTACACGAGTACGTTGAAGGTTTAAGTCAGTATGGACCATTAACCAATGTACTGGTTCCTGAATTCTACAAGTGTTGTAAAAATAATTTAAGATATGATATCAAAGAGTAATAGCAAGCATGGGCAACCTTTTTGAGATGGAGGGTTTAATTTGTAGTTTCTTGTCATGCTATGGGCCTTGTATTTTACTCATCATACAAGTATTATTGATACTGATTTTGTAAAACTCTGTAATAATGCCAAGTGTACACAACATTGGAAAGCAAACATCTATAAGAGCAGAAGGCACAGTAATATGTGATGGATGTCTATTGACAGTATATAAAGATAAAATTTCACTTTGTTTGTACCATTGCTGGATTAATGTTGAATTTATAGAGTAAAGAATGAAATTACACAACAGTACAAAAATGTAATTAGTTTCCACCTGGATGGCTATGGATAATTACTCATCCATCCAGTTTACTCCCACCCAAGACCTTATTTTATTTCTGTTGCAAACCCTTTGGTGGTGTGAATAAAATGTGTTACTATAGCATCCATGACATAAGAAATCAGCAGTGTACCCGCTTTTTGTTAGAATACAGTGCAGCCTACTTATAGTGTCATAACTTCTATCAGCATCCTGCATATTTTGACATTGTTTCAAGATCCCATTTTTTTCCCTATATACCATTATTAAAGAAAAACCCTTACGTCGACGTAAATTTGATGATAGCCCCTAAAACCCGTTATAGCAACATTTTCATTGTGTCAATGAAGACAGTAATAATGAATAAGATAAATTCCTGCCAATAAGCTGGTAAATCGTTTGTGAAAGTAACAAATAGAAAGACTTGCTATTCTAAGCATGATATCTAGTGTATCATAGACTTCTGTAAGCCAATGAAATTGCTTGCTCTATGACTCTAAACGCAGCCCCTGTTAAAACCAAAATATATCCATAGATTGACATTGTGTTGGTGTCCGGTAGTATCCATCCCATTTTTTTCCTTTTATCTATTGGTTGATCTGATATATTGACATCCTGTTTATATCGATGAATTGGCAGTCCCAGTGATGTCAATATGAGCAGGTTGCACTGTATTTAATTCTATTGGTATTATCTGTCTTCCTCCCTTCCCTTCCCCTTCCGTTTTCTCAAAACCTTTTAAATATACCTTTAATGAGCAATGATTTAACAAAAGAAAGGTGTTGGGGGGGGGGGGGGGGGGGATCAAGAAGGATACCTTGATATGACATTGTAGGAAATCAGACTAGTTATGCTTTGTATATTTTTCAATTGACCTGATCCTGATATCCATCAATTAGCAGTGTTTGTGATTGATCAATTTTGTCTGTATCTTGGTTAGACTGCCATTTCAAGGCATCTTGATGCAATGGTTTTCTTGCTAGATGGGATAAACAAAAATTTGATATTAAAAGAGTAGAATTTGAGGAGTTTTTCTGGCATTTATGTACATGTAGGCTAGTTTAATCATCATTGTAATCATCATAGCAATAAAAGAAGTATTTTTAAAATATTGTATCTAAAATTTGTCTCATTTATCTATTTAGTATTTTTGAATGACCTATAGTAAACAATTTTTCTTCAATCATTTTATGTGGCCTGTTTCAATGTTAATTTGTGTGTAGCGCCAATTTATGACATTTGTGTATTAAGACAATTTTTAAAATTTGTACCAGCTCTCGAAATAAAATATTTACTAAGAAAACCAACCTATTTAGAGCATGCTTGCCTAATAACAGTTTTGCAAGGATTCCAAATCCATGTGTAAACTATGGTACTGTACCAGGTTATAAATTCCTTGAATCTAAAAACTACTCTTTATTACAATAGAAAAGAATCAAGGAAAAGTAATGAAAAATAATCGTAAAATGTTTATTTGGCATATGTTGATGGCAGCTTGGTAGACTAATTCTAATAATGCTTATCTTAGTAGTAGTAGTAATTCAACATTGGAGTATTACAAATGATAATGGATTTCTATCAGATGACATCTGATTTATTGAAATATTCCCAGGCAAGGGCCCTTAGCTTAAACTTAAACTGTCATTTTGCAGTACAGGGACAGCAGTAGTCAACAGAAAATGAGGAAAGGTATGTACTAGGTCTAATCAAAATATTCATAATATTGATATTGATGGTTACATTAGATGAATTGTGTAGGAGAAACTAGGGTGTCAATATGTCTTGTTTTGGCCATTAGTTCTTGTCCCTATTATTATAGAGTTTAAATTTTCAATTTCTCTTTTCAGACCTGATTGTATAAGTAAATTTTTTTTTTCCGTAAGTGCGCCATTGTCACCAGGGCCTCTTTGAGAACAAGCAAATTCATTCATTCCATCTGCATGCCTTTTAGTGGATATACCCTCTGTTGTCTCCATTGTTGTTATGCTCTTTCTTCCATATACTTACTAGTACAGTGCTCTCTGCCTTAGAACTCACCGGCTAACAACCCAATTCAACTAAGAACGCGCTCTTTAGGCAAGAGATAATTATTACTATCTAAAATTGACTTTCTTAAGAAACTAATCAAAATAAAAAAATGTGGCAAAGAACTTGGTCTTGTTGTGAAGTGTTCAGCAAATATTTTTCTTATAAAAAAGCAATCAGCATAAAAAATGTTAAGCATATATATCACTCTTGATAACTATGCACTAGCAAAGGATAATAGACCACCTACATAACAGTTCTTATCCTGTGGTTGCAAATGTGAGCTGACAACAAAGCTCAGTCCATTTGTTGCCAATTTGGCCATTTGTCATTCTTCCTAGCCTCATTTATCTAAAGCATTAGCCCTGCTGTGATTATTGGTCTTTACCGATTTATTAAAATGAGTAATATGTAATACATGTATGGTGCATTTATTTGGTTAGTTGTTTAAACCCATTTGGTCATAAATCTACTTTGTTTGAGTTGTTAATTATGCTCCTCTCTCATTAGGTAAAATGAATAACCAATCACAAGACCTTGAAATTCCCTTGAAATTTGGCTAAGAATCTTGTCTGCCTAAGAACCTAATTTTTACCTTTCCCGACGACCGGGCTCTGAGGCAGAGAACACTGTATTATTGTTGTGACTGCAATAGATAAAAAAATAAATAGGGAAAAAAATGTAAAAAAAAAATGATAGTACTACTAACAATAATATTATAACCATAATAGAGTCATGGTATTTTGTGGATGTGTTATTTCATTTTGTACACATAACCAAATAATAAAAGATTTTTTATTGTACAGACACTGAGGAATTTATTTATACTTGTATATAAGATGTCTTTCTAAAGCGCATTCTGAGTTACATATGGTTTGGTAACTTTCTCGCTTTCTCTTATTTTGTTCCCCCAATGTTTATGCGCCTCTGTTTTTTTGTTTTTTTATACTGATCCATAACTTTTTGACAAGCATTTTCCCAATACTTTGTTTTAACAATTCTTACTGTGTTATAATTTTAAAGGAAATAAAAGTGATAAGTAATAATTGTTCTTGGTGGTTTGTTTTACTTCTCAAATTTTCCACTTATTAATTTTTTTTTTTTTTTAATTCACGCAATGAATAATTCTGGTTTGGTTTGAATTATAGTGATCTAATAAAATAAGACATAGGAGATGAATGATGGATTTTAATGTGATATCAAACAACTCATTGTTTGAAATAAAGAAATTTCTGGTCTCAGCAATCATGCTTTGTTTGTTTTAGTCAATTATTAGATAAAGAGGATTTGTTATTTCTGAATTTTTGTTCCATTCGCCAATAAAACTTGAAAGAGATTAACACTTATCATTGAAGTATGAAATTCATGAGTTTCATTTATTGTAGTTTTAAGTTTGACAAGTACTTTTCAATATAGTGGAATAGTATACTTGTGTGGAATAGTATACTCGTCAAAAGCACCTCTCTCTCAAAAATCTTTTTGCTTTACATGAAACATACCTTGTAAGCCAATTCACAACCCATTCCCAGCCTTGTCTCTTTTGTCATTTATTTTTTAATTTTTTATTTGCATCAAAATCTCTTCTTTTCTTACTCTTAACTGTATTAGCCAATTTGTATATCCACACATTTGCTCTAATGTTTTATGTCCTTTGGCAATTTTTGAATCGTCCAGTTTTTTATACATTGCAAACAAGGAAATTATCTTGATGTTGAAACTATTTGGCACATCACAATGCATATATGGTTGACCAAGGTAGGATTAAGAAAGGAGAAAAAAAAAGAGAGAGAGAGAGAGAGAGAGAGAGAGAGAGAGAGAGAGAGAGAGAGAGAGAGAGAGAGAGAGAGAGA
>JASKDV010101216.1:0-14695 GCA_032466395.1 Aegires albopunctatus | reverse complement strand
GTCTACATGTTCATTCCATCTAAGATCTCTTTGTATCGTAACTCCCAGATATTTGGCTGATTGCACATGTTCTAACATATGACCATGCAGTTGATATGAATGTTTGATGGGATCTTTCTTGTTGGTAATTGTCAAAACACTGACAGGGTAAATGACAGGGACTAAGGTGTGTAAGGATAAGATCTAGATCTAGATATCTAGAATTTAGATAGAGATCTAGACTAACCTGACAAATAGAGGCCTACCCAGTCCCTACGAAGACAAGCAGCCCATAGGCCACAAAATTTGATTACAAACAATAGAAAATTACCAAGTCCAAATAGGCTACTTTGCTCCCTGGTTTTGATCTGCTAAATACAAAGCTTTTCTTGATTTTAAAAGGGCTTGTTGACTGAGTGGTAGATCTAGATCTAGAATCTAGATCTAATCTAGATATTAGATCTAGATCTAGTCTAGACTAGATGAACCTAGGAACCTAGTCTAGACTCTAGATCTAGATCTAGATCTAGATTCTAGATGAACCTAGGAACTAGAATCTAGGAGGGTGACACACAGGATAGAATAAGAAAAGGACTAAAAATGAATCAAAATCAACAATGAAATACAGACATTATAGGAAGGGGATATAAAAAAAGATATTTGATGCTCACAGTTAATATATCAGTTTAGTTCAAGGTCTCATCCACATAAAAAGCGGGTATATGAATAAAAGTTTTTATTTACTACTCGTCTTTCGTCCACCTTCCATGTTTCTTCATGACGTCAGTAATCATGTGACTTTGATCATGAGACTTCACAATGAAAATGGTGTCTTTCGTGTTCCAATAAATAATACCAATTTTATATCTTGGAAAATGAATAATTAATCTTTTCGTTTTGAAAAGATTTGCGACGGCTTCCATACAACATTTTTTTCTCTCGCTATCTGAATGCTAGATGTCATCAATTTAAGTGGTTAAATGCACACTGGAAAAGAAATAGTTATTTTGCGGTAAATTTTCAAACCGCAAAAAATAATATACTATTTTCGCCGAAAAAATATAATTATCAGCCATACTTGAAAGAATTTAGCAAGCATGGCGTCGTCGGCAACGAACTACGCTAGCAAAGCTAAGGCAAAACAAGGAAACATGACTAAAGAACAAATGGTAGCAACTTTTAATGAACTCAGACAACAGCAGCGTTTGATTGTTTCAAGGATGTCAGAAATTGAAATGGATATGAAAGAGCACGAGTATGTACCGGTATTTTTAGTCTAGATTTCTAAATTCCAGATCTGGATCATCTCTTCTCTAAAGATTGTTACTTGAAGTAGTCTAACTAGTCTAGATCTAGATCTAGATAGATCTAGAAGATCTTCTAACACTAAACTGCCCTCTGATCGTTCCCTGTTACTGTTATTATGGAACCAAATCTGTACTTGGTTACTCTGCAAAGCCCTTACATGACTATCTTGATCCATCCAGATCAATTACAGAAGAAACAGCTAGAAATCTAGATCTATGTGTACAGATATGGAGGGATTGAAATTCTTGAATATAAAGGAAAGGGTTGTCAAGGATAGATCTATATCTAGAATCTAGTATCTAAATCTAGATCTAGGCCCCCCTGTAATAAAATCTAATATTTTGATTACAATCTTAACGTTAATAGTCTACATCTTCTAGATCTACATCTATGAGACTGCCAAATAGCTTAAAAAAGCCTTCTTCAAATATTTTTTTTATTTCGAAGTGGCTTCTATTCAATGCTTGTTGGATTGTTGCGTCTTTTATGTCTAACACTATCAGAATGTATTGTTTTGTCCTGATTTTATTTGAACATCACGTAAAATATGCTGTTTAAAAAAGCTTTTCCTTTAGACCACTGTTACTTTGAATGACTGACTTTTGTTCCCTAAATAAAGGATTTTAACTTCTCTTCTTAATTTCTAACTCTAGATTCTACTTCCAATTGATCTGAAATGATTTTGTTTCTTCTAGAACTTCAAAAGTGGGTTTAGACCATTTATTGACAGTTATAGTCTTTTGTTGTTCTGAAATTTTGATTTTCAATTTTTTTTCACTGCTTTGAGCTCAGATTGCTGTTTTCCTATTTGCCTTTCTGTGTAGTATTTCAGATTTTGCAATACTGTTGTTCACTTTTGACGTCACTAGATCTAATACTTTTCATAATAATTTGTATATAGAAAATTTTTGGCCAGATTGTAGAAACCGAAATAGGCCAAGGCCGAAATGCCGGTACACCTGGTGATTGCGCACACGCATTGGAGTTTGAGTCTGAATAGCCGCTGCCTTTTAATTTACATAGAAAAACCACAAAAATTCAATTCAACAATGACACCCAGGCTCAAATGAAAAAAAAAGTTACCCTAAACTAAATGGAATAATTTAGAGATGATCTGTCATATAGTTTTTCAGGATAGAAAGCTACAGTTCCACATTGTTAAATATTATATATATTGCTAACCAATGTTTACGAGGAGAGTTTTAAAAAAAATTAAAATCATCAATAGCCCTTCTCTATCACTGACAACTTTAGCGTATGATCATACGCTCGAATTAGAGAATGTTCCGGCCAAAATAAACGTTTTTTGTGAAAAGGTTAACATTAACAACTGTTCTTGCGGTTCAATATTATATACATATGTAATCGGTAGCAAATTGAAAATGGAGTGCAAACTCAAATCTCACTCTAAGAGCAGCAAATTTCACGCTCAGTTGGTTTTAATCACACCCCTCCTCAGCTTTTTGGGTTGGCATGTCAATTGAAGCAAAAACTTTTAAAAGGCTAGCATTTACGTTCCGTATTGAAGACAGAAGAAAAGTGAAAGGTAGCTTCAAAATCGAAAAAAGTATATTTTTTCTCTTCTTATTTTGTATATAATTTTAGTAATTGGTTCTTTCCGACATTATGTAACTTTTTCAATTTTAGGACAAAAATTTTACATGAAAAAAAATTTAAAAAATGAGAATTGCTTCTGAACAATGACACCCTCTACAAGGAGCAGCCATTGTATACCCGCCTTTTAGTGTCATGCTTCTAGGAGGGTAGTGGCTCCAATCCTGCGCTTTTAAAATCTCAGCGCTCTATCTTTCTCTTTGCATTATAATATTTAAAGATGTGTGAGTTTTCCTTTATTTTTATTAATTTTTTCCATTTTTAGTTTTCTTTTTTTATAAGGTCGCAGCTTTAACATTTAAAGAATTTTGTCAACCATACTCCTAAAATTGAGTTCCATATAATATATAATACTTTGTTATTTCTCTTAGTTTGTTCAAAAATTAATTGTTGATAGATAAAGGTAAAATCAAAGAAATGTTTTCAGCCAAGACATACACAAGTTATAAGAACATTAATCAGGGCTGCCAAAAAATACAAATTCAAAAATCCAAGTTTTTGCCAGTTTTCGCCTCAAGACATTTTTATAACAGGGCTTGTTGGTCCAGTGGCCTTGAACTTGGACATTGCATGTTTAGTAAAGGGTGTGTATAAGTCAGTACCGGTATTTTTTAATAATATTTTATTACACATTTCGACTTGGAATTTATTTCATTCATGGTAATCTACTCTTTTTAACTGGACCATGCATGTGTGTAGAGTCAATATTTGAGATTTGATATAGAATTATTAAGTATGACGATGTGTGAACGTCGGTCGATAGAATACAAATTTGCAGATGAAAAATTCTGAAAATACAAATTGGGCACTCTGTGGATACAAATTCTGCAAATCTTAGGTTGGCAGCTCTGATTAATTTTCAGTCCTTTTTCTTTATCTATTTTGTTATATAAAAAACATTTTATAAAATGCTATTGATAGTGTTTGTATAGAATATTAATTTGTATACACACTCTCAAAACTGTGAAAAAGGTTGCATTCAATGTCAGAGAATCAATCTTTTTTATTCATTTTTTTAGAGTTTTTTTATTATACAGGAATTGAAAATAATTTGTTTTAGTAAGCCTAATACTACTATGATTTTTTTTATTTCAAATTTCAGTCTTGTGGTTAATGTCCTTAAAGATGTAGATCCTAAGAGAAAGTGTTACTGGCTCATTGGGGGTGTCCTGGTGGAAAGGACTGTGGATGAGGTTTTACCTGGTTTAACAAGCAATAGAGAGAAGGTAAGACTCTTGTTACACCCATGCTTGATATAATGAAAAATAACAAAACCTTTGGTTAAGACTTCTTCTGAATATTGATTTTGTAACTAGAATTTATCATCAGATTCTTTTACTTTACTACACAGTTTACAAATGCTCAACTTCACAGTCAGGCAAATAAAAAACCCTTGATTTTGTTACGGTAGCTAATTTCATACAAATCATTGTCAGAGACAATTGTGTAAATCATACATAAGAGATACATGTCAATTTCTTTTGGTAAAATTTGTATTAACCCAAGAAAAGCTCCTGTCGTCATGAAAGTACTAGTGCCCAGGCTTGCATGTTGTGCCTTCGCCGCACAGAAAGACAAAAATTTAGGTTGTGAAGTGTGTTGGACCAAAACTCAGTGAATAGACCATCATCAGTGAATAAAAACTGCAGGAAAGCTCTGCGGTTAATTAAAATTTATTCCCATTGGCCAGCATTTAAAAACATTCTCCAATCATCACTACTTCCTTTAACTTTTTAACTATAGAAGGTATATGGAAATGTCTATTAAAGAAGCAAAGGTTTTCTGCGTAAAAATGTGTTTGCTGCTGTGCGCCTGTCTTGTCATGAATGAGCTGGGGGGTAATTTCATCGCACAGGGCAAGCAGAACATGCAAGTGGCATTTGTCAATGTCTTACTCAGACTTACTTTCACGTTGATTGCAGTTCAGTGTGCACTCATACTCTTTAGTCTTGAGAGATAAAAATTGCCTAATAGAAATAGATGTTGTAGCATAATAATATCATTTCCTGTCAATGATTGACTCATGATTTTTTTCTCCTTTTCTTTTTTTAAAAATTACAGATGAAAGAATACACCACTTCTTTAAAGACAAATTTAGAGGAGAAAGGAAAAGAACTTAACAAGTTTAGAGAAACTCATGGCATACAGATTAAAGCTGATGATGGCAAAGATGACAAGGAGCAAGAATCGTCATCAAAATCAGGAGACCGTCAAGCCAACATTTTAGCTAGTTATTAGTTTTTTTGGTTTTTTTTAAACTTTATTTGTATTTTCTTTTGGCTTTAGCACTGTGTGGTGTTTATAAGGACATACTGATTGATTATCCTGATTTTTAGACGTTGCTCTAGCGAAGGATATTTTGTGTGTATGGTGGTACTGTATGACTGATTGTGAGAGGATTTTGACAATTTTAACAAATTATATGGTTGAAAGGTTATTTAAGAAGCAATGTTTTGATGACTGATTCCTGGTTTAACATTGAATGCACGATGAGACAGAAATATGAGCTGGATTCCTTGACTTGTCCCTATAGATAATGATTGTGGTGGTAGTAGTATAAATATGATTTGACTTTATTTTGTAGTAAATCTTTCTCAAAGGAGCTCTCTTGTTTTAATTCCTCTAATTAATGCAATGTAGAATAATTTTCAAAAAAAAACATTAAATTAATTACAAAGATATTCTACCACTCAAGGAAATACAAGATCTTTATTAGAAATGTATAAAAGTAATTCAATGTTCGGGGGTTTTTTTTTTATATGATTCAGGTTGAATCAGTATTAAATGAATAATGTTCAAATATATAGTTTTTAATTTTTAAAATATATTTTTTTTAAGCTTTTGTTTGAGTTTCCGAAAATTGGCTGTTGCGGCCTTTCCCTTTACTTTATGACCTTTGTAAATCTTAAACCTTAAGGCCATTGTTCTCCTTTCCAGTTTCACCCTTCTTCTAATCCTACCATGATGAATATTTTGTTTCAGTTTTTAGAGAATGAAATGGTCATATATATTTTTCTCTCAGTATCAGTATTTAAAAAGTGCTCTGATAATTATTATGATAGCACATTTTTTTAAATTATTTTTTTTGGCATGAGAAATTCTGAAGTCATTGCTTACGATATAGTAATATTTTTTATAAGATGTTTGCGTCTGAAAATTAATTCCTTTATTATCTAGTCACCACCTAGAAAATCTGTTAGAAGCCAAATTCATGGTCTGGATGCGTATACAGCTGTCTTTTATACAATGTTCCTCTTTTGCCTAATGCTATCAGGGATCGTGAATGAATGCATGATTTGACTGTTGACCATCTCATGTACATAGGATATGCGTAGATATGACATTTGTGAATGCTTTCTGTACAATAAACTAAAGCAAGTCCTTTCTTTATACAACTTTTTTCTTGGTCTTATTTGATTAATATTTATGATAATGTGAACTTTCATTTTATTGTTTGTCGATGGATGTTTTGTAAGCCTCTTCTAACTATTTTCTATTGTTCTTTTCTTATCTTGTCTGTTGCTGCATTTTTCATCATTTTCTTTTGTGCATTTATGGAAACTGGTGTGATATAAGGTTGAAATTGAAATGAAATTCAAGGTCAAACTCTTGCACTTGACATCACTTTTCCCATTGGCAGGCCAATTCAAACAAGTACCTTCTTAACTCCTTGGGGAGCGTTCAGCAGACCTGCTGCTACTGCTAGCATATGGACAAAAAAAATTAATTGCTTATACTACTTATAGTTATACTGGGTAATCTTTTTACACCCAGTGTGGGTAGGAAAGCATAATAATGATAATATGTCACTACAATGTCAGTGTAGAAATATTCTCATCTCAAGGACTCGAAAAAACTCAACCCAAGCATTAACAGGAATTAAACTCTCTACCTTTCAGTTGCAAGCTGACCACATTAACCCCTCAACCATGGCCCCATATCATCATACAAATGAACATTTTACCTCTGGACCACATACAGGCGAACATTTAATATCTTTGTATCACATAAAGGTGAAACAGCCAATAGTTAAATTGTTTTGAGAAATCGACATTTCATGTTTTCTATCACATTTAAAATCTTTCCCTCTGAAGAAAATTTACATGAAATGCATCTAATTAATACTAATACCCCCCACTCACGTATGTGTTTGGAAAAGGTTTTGCACAAGGACGGGTAGCTGGAAATTTTACCCCCACACGCAAGGGTGTCGACCCAGGATATTTTTCGCGCCACTCATCACTAGGCCTACCGTGTTGACTAACTAGGACTGGTTCAATGTACAACCTTACCTCTTATTCTTATCATTGTCATGGCATTTGAATATCAGAAAGGTCTTTGTGGTTTGATTATTTATGCTGTGATAAGTAAACGAAAAAAGTAATCAATCGCACGGTCTAATGAATGAACAGAAACTATAACTTGAATCAGTGTGTAGCGGCAAGGCTTTGTTTAGTAGGCCTACATGTGTACACTTGGTCGATTTCTTTAATTAAATAAAACGACACTTTTGGCTATTGATTGGTATCAAATTAATGGTAAATTTGATGAATAAAAATGTGATTTATTTAACTTTTTGTAGGTTATTTTTCTTGGCCACTCCCTCTTGACCCAGACTCTGGGTGAAAATATTTGGAGCGGCGAATATTTTCTCCCTCTGCCCGCGCCAGTGGCCTGGCCCTAGGATATCCCCCATACGCGCAAGGTTTTATGGGGGTTTTCTTTAACAGAGGTCTAAACCCTTGACAAACACGTATGTGAGTGGGGGCTATTGCTATTAACTATAATATGTGTGTTCCTCAAAATTGGTCTGTTTGCCTGTAGAGTGTACTTTATGTTGTGCAGAGAATTTTAAGGTGTCCGACTGTATATGGTACTAAAGATTTAAAGTTTTTGCCTGTATGAGGTACACAGATTTTAGGTGTTTGCCTGAATGAGGTACAGAGATTTTAGGTGTTTGCCTGAATGAGGTACAGAGATTTTAGGTGTTTGCCTGAATGAGGTACAGAGATTTTAGGTTTTTGCCTGTATGAGGTACAGAGATTTTAGGTGTTTGCCTGAATGAGGTACAGAGATTTTAGGTGTTTGCCTGTATGAGGTACAGAGATTTTAGGTGTTTGCCTGTATGAGGTACAGAGATTTTAGGTGTTTGCATGTCCTGTATGTGGTGCAGGAATAAGTAGTTATTCGCTTGTAATGTATGTCATACCGATGATGACATGGTTAGTTCTTCATAGTTCTTGAGTGTAAATTATTACATGTACATGTATCATTTTATTTTACATCTACTTCACTCTGCACAAGTCACTGTCATTCAAAACCATCTTATCTTTGTTCTTTTTTTTTTTTAAACTATCTAGTAATAGTAGTATAGTATCCTACTATCTAAAAGGATGTATTGTAAGCGGCTTGTTTAATGAGCAACTGCTTGTTGGACATAATGATTACAACTTTGATAATGGCAGTTCCTCAAATCATATACTATGATCGGTACCTATACAGTTACAATTTTATCTTATTCTTCCTGTTTCCTTGTCTGCCGTTTAATTTCTTAGTCATTTGCTGCCATCTTGTTGCACTGAATTCCACTCAGGATAATGATGTCCAAACATATGACTGTTAAGAAAGGTTTTTAAGATTCTATTTGATATAGGGAAATAATGAAGAAAAAGTTGATTGCTTTTACTTTTAAGCAGAGAAATGTGACAAAATCGACCTTAAATTTTACAACTTAAATCATCACGGTGCTTCCTGTTAATAATGTTTCCATAATCATAATTAGTGAGCTCTAATTAGTCTAATGGCAAAATAAATGAACATATCAGTGAATATCACCAAATTGACAAGTCAAGATCACTGCGATTCCGTAAACATTTATTATAGTTTTACCAATGAATGAAATGATCACTGTGACTCTTCCAGAATTTATATGGTAACACCCAGGTTGTCATTTGGTAGACCAGTTTCCCTAGGACAAGTATGGCCAGTCTCCATTCTACATGGAGACTGGCCCTGGTATAGCTTAAAGTAAGACAATTAAATTAACCTGTGCATTTAAGTATAATAATAAACAAAGAAAAACTAAGGAAGTGCAGAGTAAAGATAATTGTGTTCTTTATTAAGAAAATGCTTTCAAGATGAACAAAAATAAATATGAAGTAAGATAATGTTCAACACATCACTTTTCACCCGCCATAACCATCAAATAAAATAACTTCAAATTATTTTAATAATAATAGTAATAGATGCTATTTATGTATGTAGCAAATTTGAAATATATATTAAATTTATCTGGCACTGACAAACCATGAAAAGTCACTGCTTTTACAAATCTATTGTTTGGCGCATCACATTATTCTTAGCAAACACTCAACCAAATGACTAATTTTAAATTAAAGAATCTTAATTTATTGTGTCACAATCCCTGAATTAAAGGCTCCAATCACAGCCATATGAATGTCAAAAGCAATGGTATGGTAATACTAGTAATAGTAATAATAAATTTGATATGAAGTAGGCTATGTAGAATGCAATTTGTCGTTGATATCACATACTATCATATGTGACATGCATTTCGATATGCGTAATGGTTACAAAAATAGCTTTAGGTGTTTCTGACTCAAGATCAATCTGCATGTCACTTACCCTAATACGTGGTATCGACTTCTTTTTTAATGTCTTTGCATTAATTCCGATCATTATCAAAAATATAAAAAACAAATTTAAATGCAGGATTGACAAATAAAATATACATGTAATACCATTTTCCTGAGGAGTGAAAATTCATATTCAAGGGAGCCAAATTAAAAAGAGAATTGTTGCTTAATAAAGAGATCTTTAAGTTTTATAATGAGACTTGAAAAAACACTTGATTCTTACTCAAAAATATATTTTATCCTTTTATCATGTAGGCCTACACACTGAATTTTTTCAGAAAAGTTTTTTGCCAATACAACAACACTTTTACTTAACCATTGAACTTTCTCAATTATCTTCTGCGTACATGTATTCCATTCATTCTCTATTAATTGTACAAATACCAGACATCAATAAAATAGGTGAAAATTTTGATATTCTTATATTTATTTTGGAGTGGAGTAGACTCAATATTCCAAAGTCTAATGGAGGATTTGTGCTAGCATACATCTCGTCTGCATCACAGACACATAAGAGAACAAATACTTACCCCTATAACCACATACAGGTGAACACCTAAAATATCTGTATCGCATACAATGAACAGACCAATTTTGAGGAATGAAGTTAGCAATACATTTAAGATGCATTTCTTTTCATGCCAGATTTCTTCAGCGTGAACGATTTTAAGAAATCATGATGAAAAAATTTAACTAATTGAGTTTACATTGTGACAAAAGCAATTAAAAGTGGTTGAAAACTTTAAATGCCTATTTCTCATAACTACCTATTGGCCACTTCGCCTGTATGTGATTCAGAGGTTCTAAGTGGAACAGATATTTCAAGTATTTGTCTGTATGTGATATAGATGACGACCTTTTGATGCGATGATAATAATATGAACAATATTATTATCAACATCATTGACAATGCATGTTCAAAATCATTGTGGGTTTGATGATTATTTCATGTCATGGAAATGGTGTAATTTGCAATACAATTTTTCTTGAGTTTCAACTCATCCTAAGTTAATAATTACAATTTAAAAAAAACAACAACAAATTCTTAATGTTATTAATATTAACACTTGCTAGAATATTCATCCTTTTCATAACAATATTATGTCGTATGGTAATTAGTAATGATATGATGAAGTCCTACACATTGTGGGCAGATGAGATGCTATAGAATTCCTGCTATCTATGATATAACAATGATTACGTTATTTTCTTTTTATGGAAGGATTCTGATTAATGTAAAGGTGTTTCAACATAAAATATAACGGCAATTGAAACTGCCTAAAAAAACCGAAACAAAACCAAACCCCAACATCCATCACAGTCATTAAGAAAATTGGAATACGTTATTACCTGGAAAAAAAAAGGGGGAGAGATATGGTGGAATACTGTTAGCTATTAAGATGAATCCTACGACAGTCTGTCTTGCCTTACTAAACAAATTTGCCACCTGAATTATCAATCATCTCCGACCATACATTTTTTCCCACACTATGATACTTCCAAAATAATTTTTTTTTTTTGTTTTAAAATAGAAAGACAAACCCTTGGAATCAGGGATGCCCTTTTCCTGGCGATGAAAGTATGAGATCCTGGATAAATGCAAATTATTTGATAGCTTCTTTCTTATAAGTTGTAGTAATTCTAATTTGATAAACTTCATAGATAATATAAACATTGTACATTGTTTTGATTGTAAACACACCAATCTAATCTTGAACACATTCTTAAAGCTTAATTTCATTTTCTCACTTTCACTGGTATCCCAATACGTTGCTACCTAAACTTTTGATGCCAATCAAAAATGTGAACAGATGCAGTTATGAGAGATAAAAGAGAAATTGAATTATTTACAAATATCATTTAGAAGAGTGGCTTCTATCTGACAATGCAGCCAAGACCACTGAAATAGTTTTAATTGCAATCAATCAATCAAATTGGGAATAAATGTCAATCTTGATGATGGGGTGGGGTTTTTTCCCCACCATTCACCCAGCCAATTCTCATTTTCTCAACGTGAAAAAAAAACCCCTAAGAAGGTTAACTTCAAATATTACCAATGGCCAGAAAGTAATAAAACGTAGATTAATACATTGAGGATAGTTGTTTCAAAACCACAAAGCAGGGGGTCTCAACCACTCTAGATCAGCAGTAAAACTATTATACGGCAATGACTGAAGAAAATCGGTGAAGCCAAAGTTCTGATTCCAGCCTTATGGAAAGTCTTATCTAAGTCTTAAGGATTAATTAAACAAAATCTGTTCTTATGATGTTGTTGTCGTTTCAATTTTCATCATTGTAACAAACTTGCTCATAATGCGGCCCTCAGGCTACTTTACAGGTCTTAAGTTGGCCCTCAGAAAAATTTGAGTTTGAGACCCCTGCCATAAAGCGATGATGTGAACAGCAAAAGATATATTGGTATAACCTTCATTTAATTCTCTCCCTGATGAATTTTGAAGACTCAACAGGAGCTAGCATGAAGATTTCCAAAAGAAACATATCAATGAAAACACTTTCATAACATTATCCAATCATTTATCATCTTTAAATATGATAATTGATCATATCTTGAAAAGCAAAAATGAAAAAGGAAATGATAAAATGTCACGTTGCTGGATGATCAACAAACTTCATTAGAACCTCCTTCTCTGGTCAGGAAACATTGGAAGAGTGGCAATGAATTGAGGCAGCACTACAGAATGAATGAGGGAAGGAAGGACAGAAAAATCCTGCCATGTACCCATTTATTGGGAACTTTACCACAATTTTTCAGTTTAGATAATCAGAAAAAACTATTACCCGAAATTTCATCCAAGGCCCCAAACTACCAAAAGTCCCCATCACAGAGGTGCCACTGTCGGCTACATTATACAAACATTTGTACTTTGATTTAGAATTCCACTCATCATATTGCAAAATGGAAAACAACAATGAATTCTTGAACACCTGACTGATAGCGATACATACACAAATCAATAATGTATTTTCTATTCTATCAATTCTTAAAATCAAATATTAAAGGGTGTATGACGCAGTCTAGATATAAATTGAGATTGTTAAGAATCATTTTATATCAAACTTGCAACATTGTGAGTGATTGAGACCAATCCTTCTAGAAGAGAAATTTGTGATGTATAGATGAGATTGAGAGCAATCGCTTTTTCTGACAGAGTAAACTTTTTCATATTGATATTATGAACACTTTTATTATTTGGACGAGAGTGAAAAACAAATTTTTATCATAAGATATCTTTTCTTTTTTTTTTTTCTACATAATATTCATACTACATAATGTAAGATAACTTTTGTCACTTCCGAGCATTGAATTAAAACAAAACATTGGCACTTTAGAATCAACGTAAGAAAAGTCACACAGTTATGTACATGCACCATAGACATATTTTCATATATATATTAAAAAAAAAAATTTTTAATATATATTTATGATTTCCTTTTACACGAGCATGAGGTGATGGGAATTCTTCGAACTTGAAGAAGAAAATCTGCTTAATATCATTGTATTATTATTGAAATAAGTTATTTTTGCAAATAAGAAATTGAAAATTATGAAGTAAATGTGTTGTTAAAAAAATCTCTTGATGTAGAATAAAATTAGAATGAACAAAAAACATTGATTAAAAATATGATTGGCATTTTTGGCAAATCAACGTATCACTTATCAGGCAAATTTAATTGATTCAAAAAATACTTGCACATCCATTTACACATTCATATACATTTGATATATTACACTATACATAATTTAATACATACGTACACATACAGTGCAGTCCACATAAGATAAACTCCCAATTTTTTCCTAATATATTATATCGATATTGATCCGCTTAAAATAAACTTTTCTCTGTCAAAGTGGCGTTCTTTCCCCACCCCTACTCCTCAACCCTAACCCTAATCAGATGCAAGCTCGCGGGACCATATCACACTGGGTCACCTTCACTGTTAGCACCACGATTGGACCAGGAGAAAGGGGCACGGGTTGCGCACGCACGAAGCATCTGTGCCAATGCGATACTCTATTACTATTGATCTGTGTTCCCCCCTCTCTCTCTCTTTCTTTGTCTAGCCGGAACTCAATCGTGTCATGGCTACATCCGCCTACTGTGTTACACTTACTTTTCATTCTTCACTCTACGATGGTTGACAGTTTGAATCTCAGTTTTAGTAGCTGTAACTGGAACAGAGAAAGAACGCGTCACAAGAAGATAACCTTGAGCCTGTAAACCAAAAAAAGCAGCTTCTCAAGGATGTGGATGGCAAGTCAATGAAGCAGAATGAAATGCCATGAATTACGGGGTGTCGAAAGGCACTTTGTCTGTTCTCATTTTCAATTGAAAGTTTGTTTCTCTTAAATTAAACTTTTTTTCTGGTCCCAAGGAGTTTATCTTCAGTGGACTGCTTGTAAGTAATATAAAGTAAAGTTGCCCATACTCATTTTTGAGCGTAGAGGAAACCAGGAGTAGAGTCCCTATTTTTTTATGCCATAGAGCTTTGTGTGGTAGTTTGCCATTGGTTGCCATGCCGACTTTACTTTCGCCGGATCTAAAGAGATCTAGCTACCCATTCACTGCTGGGTTGACAAGAAAGCCACAATAAAAATCTACCGCGACTGAGGGTTTGAACCCAGGGCTTGCAGTTTGGCAGCCCAATGTTCAACCAACTGAGCTACCTGGCCTTGGTATATATTTATATTTAATATATCTTACATAATTATCAATATGATTCAATCTTTGTCTGACGAAGAATAAACAGATGCCCTGTATCAAATCACTTGCAGCAAATAAAAAAAATAAAAAAATCCCAGCCCAACCTTTAAAAAAATTTGGAACACAATACAAGATTTTTCTGGCAAAAGCTGAAAAACTGCTAACTCTGAAGTAAAAATGTCCAGGCTTAAAAGTAAATCGCAGCACTATGAGTTAACTGACCGTTTTAGAAGTATTTATCATTATTATTATCATTACATGTATTAATTGTTGTGAAGAGCAAGAAACCAATGATAAAAAACTGAAATATGTCTTTGCATATTTCAAACTTTCCTCAATGGCTGCTTGAGGAAAATTCTGAAAATTCATTACCCAGATACAATTAGGAATGAAGAGCTATGGGAAAGGACA
>JASKDV010101107.1:0-14697 GCA_032466395.1 Aegires albopunctatus | reverse complement strand
CACACACACACACACACACACACACACACACACACACACACACACACACACACACACACACACACACACACACACATGCATTTGAAACTAAAACAATCAAAATGCAAGGATTGGCTGATAAGCAGCACGTGATTCAAACCCTAATTTCCTGGGTGAGATCATCCCTACTCCTTACCTCTGAAGTAATCTACTGTAAGTGATACCTGTGATATTCCAGTATTTGCAATAGAACCTAAAGACAAGAATTAATTTCTCCTTCGGATGAATAAAGGAAATATCATTTATTTCTAATTCTGCAGCATTACCCTGGAGCTCAAGTTTAGCATTTTTTGTCTCTATTTATGATAGAAACAAAGACAAATTTTGGATTAATAATGGGTACTGAATCTACATTCTTTCATCTCATTTTTATCATTATTACTTGTACTACAATCATTAAAATGGAATCTATAAGGAGCGCAAGGACAGGGTTAGACCACAGGAGACATGGAAAAGATGTATGGATAGAGAGATCAAAGAGATGAGGCTCACAGGGACCAAACTTGAAAAGGTAGCCCAAGATAGAGATAAATGGAATTCACTTGGGTGTGGCCTATACTCTTACAGAGGTAAATAGCGTTAATGATGATGATGATGATGATGTGTTGTACTTGAAATGGAAAATATCAGATTCAATAAAAGTGGTAACATAGCTAGGTATTTTGTAAAGAGGATGAGGAGAGAGAGGATAGAGAGAGAGACAGAGACAGAGAGACAGAGACAGAGAGAGTGAGAGAGACAGACACAGACAGACAGACAGACAGAGACAGAGAGAGGCAGAGAGAGAGATAATGGAAAGCATTTTTATAGCACATATCAAATAATCATAATACTTCTTTTTGCGCTGGAATGTGGGAGTGGATTTGAAGCGCTACATGCCACAACCCATCCCCTTCAATCTTACCCTCCAATTCTATCTTTCGTCAGAACAATGAGGCACAGGCATATTTTCCTACTTGTCCATGGTAGGAATTGAATTTCAAATGTTGCCAGAGTGGCAGACGGAATGGCCTGTCTTATTGATTTTCAACCACCGAGGTTTCTACATGCGCCAAGGAACACAGGCCCTCCAAATTTATCATCCGTCTCCAATAGGACCAGATACTTATATCTTGCCTACTGCAGGATAAGGAAACAGAAGAAATACGAAAAATCGTATTTCAATGAAGAGTCTGCACTGACCGGGATTCGAGTGAACCTGCGACCATTTTGGACTTGTAGGCTTGATTTTCCCAATAAACATAAAATATTCTGATTTTTTTTTGGGAATTAAGTGTGCCACATGATCAAGGGGCAATCGCGGGCAAGATGTCAAGTCATTAACGTCACAAAGCTAAAATGCGTTGAGATACATGAGATACCACACAGACATAATACATGTATATTCCATGTTTCAGATTATAAAGATTAAAAAACAATCAATATAATGCCCATTATTGAAAAAGTTTGAAAAGATTTTTAAAAATTCAGAATACACATTTCCCTTATTATTCAAACTGGAAAAAAAACCTTTGTACTTTTGAAAATGTTAAAAAGTACACATTTCTAAAACTTCTTATAAAAAGTTTTGCAAAATTAAAAAGAAAAAAAAATAGAGACATTATTTTACATAAGAAATTCTGATGCAGGATATGTAGCTCATCATAATAATAAAACAGAATGATATTTCATTGTTATATTTAACCTGATTAAACTTTTCTGTAAAAGCACTCTCCTTTAGTACTTTCCTTCTTCATATAATCATAAATCACTGATTACAAAATAATACCATTTAAAATATAAATAATTGAAATTACTTTCTATAGCATTTGCACCTCAAAATGTCTTTCATATTATCATAGATGCACTTAATTACCCTTCACGTCTTACTTCCACTTGATAACCAATTTAATCATATTCAAATCGCATTAAATCACTTCTCATTTCATATTGCACATTGAAATTATCTTTCATATCATACTGACCATTATAATCAAAAATACCCTTTATAGAATAACAATACTTTCTAAGTCAAATTACAACACAGATTTAAAATAAATACTATTTGCATTACAAATAAATTAAGACTTTACCAGTGATAGTTTACATTAAAGTTACCTTCGATATCATTATGGTATTCAACATGGTAAAATTTACATTGAAATCATCTCTTATATTAGAGGATACATACAAAGCATCTTTTAAACCTTAACTTACATTCAAAATATTTTATTTATAAGAGCACAATAGAAAACTTTACAATGACACTGCAATTGTTGATACCATCAAAATACTTTTGTAGTATAAGCCTCTTTCAAATATTCTGCTTTAGAAATAATCCACATTTTGTGCTATTACCATCCCTATTTAGTGCTATTATAAATACCAAAAAAACCCACCAGCACAAAATGTTTCAATAGGTTTGTTTTATTTCCTCCTGAATAAAGAGCTCTGATTGATGGTTTAAAATGTAATTCTTTCTCAATCTTCGTACAAGGGAGAGTTTTGCTATAAAATATACAAGAAATTGGCACTTAAGGAAAATGCAAAAATGTACATCTTTAAATATGAATGTAAAAGCAACGTAAAATAAAATTTGCATCTATGTAAAAGCTATGCAGTATAGTATGATATGCGCAAAGAAAATTTAATAAATCATGTATAGCGTAAAAGTAAAAGTTCTGGGTCTATATCATTAAAATAGCAGGACTAGATGAAACTTGCATCTATGTGAAAACAAAAAAAAATTTTAAGTTGCATCTATGTAAAGCGGTATATGAAAATGAGACAAATCTAAATTTGCATTTATGATCAAGCAATTTAAAACAGGACCAAAATTAATGCATATCTTTAAAAGTAATATATCAATTAATGCCATTTAAAATGATTGTTGAGAAAATGTGCAAATTGGAAACAACAATTTGGATAATGTCAATATGAGCTTGGAATGCATTTGAAGCAATACTCATTGGGATGGATGGGGATGGGGAGGAGGATAGACAATGAAAGGTCGAATGACAAAAAAAACAAAAAACAAATTCAAGCAAAGGTGAAAAAAGAGTGAGTAAGTGACTGTAAGAAATAATTCCATTTTTATGCAAGTCAAAGTTTAAAAGCATTCCATTATTCGCGTGTTTAGTGTCTTGGTAGAAACAGATATTGAATGTAATATTTCAACTTAATTCATATTTTGATTATTTCGTATCAAGTTATCTGATTTCCATGTTTAGATAAAAATGAACAAACTTCTTTATTGCTTTAATTATCTGACTTTATCGCATTAAGGTGTCATTTTTATCAGCATTATTTACTATAAGTAAAATGAAAATCACAAAAATAACTAAAATTGTTGACAAAGCTTCGAAGAGCTTGTCATGTTTATTCATTATTTATTTTCTTTATTGATTTTCTCTTCTCCTATTTAATAACACATATCATCAGGGTATCAGATCGTTGAACAGATCTTTTTTTTTTGGAATAATGAATTTCAATGAATTATTAATATCCTGTCTTGCTGAGAAACATTATCAGACAGACAAAAAAAAATTTCCTAACCTTTTTAACCGATAGTGGAATGTACATTGTATGTTATTCAGATTGTTTATTAAAGCATATAACCCATGATGGATAATTTCAAGATTCTAAATGTAATGCCACTTTGGGAAATAGTTGAATGTAGCCCTGCAAATTTGATCAGATTTGCTTCAAGAGCTGTCTTACCTTGCTGGGCATATATTCTTCAGATTATCTTTCTTACATTACAAATTTTTTATAAGTTTGACATCCAAATTTATCAATCAAGCTGTAAATGACATGCATTTTCTAATCTAGAGAAAGAGTTCATATAAAATATGATTTAAAATATTGAAATAATCTCTGTGAGCAAAAGAACTCTCTATATGACTGAATTTCAGTTGCAAATAATTATTGTTATTGTAATATAATTTAAAAATATGGGATAAAAAGATATAATAAATAAACTTTATTGTCCTAAAAAACTTCTGATTAGAATTACATAAAAAATGTTCTTTCTTTTTTTTCCTGTTTGCTTTGCACATTTTGGAGACAGTCATAAAACCATTTTTATTTTCTTACATATGGCTAAGTTAAGGATAACGCTTCATGCCATTCTGACTGCATTAATCAGGTCCTTTCTCCTTTCTAGTGAAGGTCAAATTTTCCTCCTATAATAATAATAATATTGATAATTGATATACGTGAATTTTGAAAAATAACCCATATAACAATATGCAGCAGGTATGTTTCCCATACGTGGGATAGTTCTGCAGTTTGAGTTGCAGCTGGAAGGGTGAATGCAGTGAAAGACTGGATGGCCACAAATTACAACTTCACTAAAAGGAAGGGTTAGGCAATTATTTGAAATCTACTGTGATGGAAATGAATATAGATTTAAGAATACGGAGTAAATGCCTCAGATATTCACTGACAATGCTTTCTGTTGAGGTTGGATGTGTGGGGAGGCCTCCTCCTCTTAAATTCAATCATGTCCATAGATATAATGTAGAAAGCAGGACTTTCTGTTAGATTTCAATCATGTCTATATATTATTATGTAGGAAGCAGGGCCTTCTTCTGTTAAATTCAAACATGTCCATAGATATGTAGGAAGCAGGGCCTTCTTCTGTTAAGTTTCTATCATGTCAATAGACACTTAGAAAGCAGGGCCTGTTTCTGTTTAATTTCAATCATGTCAAATGATATGTAGAAAGCAGGGCTTTTTTCTGTTAAATTTCCTCCATTCAATTTCAATCACGTCCATAGATATGTAGGTAGCAGGGCCTCTTTCTGACCTACTTTTGGGGTGAGACTCTCGTCCTTCAGAAATTGCAATGGAATGAGTACTAAGTAACCTTTGACCTTTTTCAGCCATTTGGCTGCCTCCTCTGGATCAGTTTGGGCCAAGGATGTTTTACTTTGGTAGTCTCGAAGCTCTGAGAAATTGGTTACATAGTCTGAAGGCAAACAGTTGAAAACCTGAAAGCAGATTGATAGAAAACTGATAAACCTGTTGAAACAGAGATCCTCCTCCTATGTTGTCTAGAATTAATATTGAAGTCGAAAGAATTCCATCTATAAAAATAGATTTTAATATTATGATTATTGTACAAATAACTCATATCTATATACCCATCAAAACAAAACACTTTGCAGATCTAAAATACTTTAAACATCTGAACCAAGTTTAAATTCTCAACAGACCGCAAACCACTTTGATTGTAAAAGTGGGTCACCGTCTATCCATGTCTGAATTACACAATTGTCAAAATACTGTTAATGTTTTATCATGATTATCTAATCAATGTTTTAATCATTTTTCTGATTAAATTTGCATATGGTTTCAAAATGCAATAATGAAGTCTCAATCGAAGTCAAACAGAGAACAGCCTTTTAATTACAATAGCTAATGCTAATGTTACCATTACCTTTTGCTTTGTCTCTCTCCACCTTTTCTCCCCCCCCCCTTTCCTCCCCTCTCATAAAGATAAAAAGTTGAACCAGAGAAAACTCGTCTTCCAACTCCATCCCCACATCCAACACCAATCCTCCCAAAACCAAGTCACTTACGGTGTCGTAGCATTTGGTGTTGACAGCAGCCCTTCGTATCCAGACATCTTTGTAGAAATCGTCAGATGAAATGTTAGTAAGATCTACTAAATCGGGATCTCTGTTTAAACCTAAATGTTCCCTGTGAGAAGGAGGTGAAGGATTGAGAACCTTGATAAAGGCATCAAAATATAACGCGAGTGATAGATAAGGAGTGTTCGCATACAATCAATTGAAAAAGAACAAAGTTTCATTAATCTGGGATTGTCGATATCAAGGTAAGAAAGGAATGCAGCCAAGTAGCTGGGTTTTATAGTCATTGAATTTTAAACAAGTTATAAAATATTAAGAAAATCATTGTGACTGTTAGCATTGAAAAAAACAATAAACAACTGATTAATACACTAATTTCTTTACAAAAAGATACGTTTTTGAAGCTATTTACTGCATGACAGGTCATGTTCCGATTTACAGCAGTTCACAGTTCATGTAGTTTCGTGCATTGGTTAGACAATTAAAACCCATGCAAAGTTCCACATCTCTTCACCTTTGATTTGGTGGGAGACCGGATGTGAACCCAATGATCTTATTAACTTGCCTAAGTAATAACGGCAATTAACATTATTCTTATTGGGGCCGCACAACTTCTGTTCATAAAACATAATATAATATAATAAAATATAATATGATAATATTCATTTTGCTATCCACAATATCAAAAGGCATAAGTAAGTTTATTTCTCACCTAAATATCGTCCATCGTAAAGATGAAGCAAATTTACCCCCTTGGTAGGTTTTCCCGTTGACCTCTACATCAACCTTATGAATATCCTCAAACATAACAGCAATTTCACTGTCTCGATTTCCTAGCATACTGCGGTCATTGATGTTAGCTGATCCAATGATGACCGTATCATCATCTACTATTAACAACTTGCTATGGACGTAAATGAGTTCTGTCATCTATGTAAATATGAGAACCAAAAATATATTGTTAGTTTGTTGTTTTTGTTTTTTTCAAGGGGGGAGGGGGGGTGGGGGGGTCCAGAAATTGTTGCATTGGAGTTTACCCATGTCCATATGGGACCTCTGATGTTATAGTCCATCTCCGATAGGACTTGGCACTCTTTGTCCTAGCAACTAAACGATAGGGGGCAGAAGGAAAAAAAAATAAAATTGGGATTTCAAATTCAAGCTTACACAGGTTTGAACCAGGGACCCTTGGCTTGGTAGGCAAGCACCTTAACCACTGAGCTATCCGCTCCCCCCTTTTCAGATGAGCCAGATAATGCTATACATCTAATATCCATAAGAATGCCTGGCATATTGTGCCCTGTATTTGCATTAGGCCTGATAGAAATAACGGAATTTTCTTTAATTTTTGTTTTAGAATAAATAGAGAGAATCTTCTAAAACAAAATACATATCAAATAAATGAAAACCAAAAAAGTAAATTAATATAAAAACAAATAAAGCAAAAAAGAAAAAAAGAAAAAAAGAGAAAGAAAAAAAAAAAAAAAAAAAGGGTGTTGACTCTACTACATACAAAAAGCAACCTACCAATTTATCGTTCAGCTTGTCCCAAGTCCGAAGGCCACAAAAGACGATGTATTTGTTAGGGTCTGGAACCTCCTTGGCTAGTCTTTCCATCAGCGAGTTACCTCCCCTACAAATGGAAGAGTAGTTCCAATGGGTAACGGCTTGAAGGGCCGTTCCAGTACTCGTACCAAACTCCCCTTCAAAGGCAGGTAACAAGGGCATGACCACGTACACTTTGAAGAGTTGTCCACTCCTGGTGAAGACAAAGGGAGAGTTTGTTGAAAAAAGGCTCTGCATGCTTTAAGGATACAATAATGTTTTCTATCAGGTGATTGCCATAGAGATCAAGAATGATGAAATTTTTACAGTGGTCCTACTCAGACAGAGTGGTTTAGAACTGAATCTTTCTCTTGAAGACCTCTATGGTATTGGTTTCAATCGACAACCCAAATAAAGTGGATAGATCCCATCCATGCAAACCCATGTAACCAGGAATGTCTAAATTCATATTCTGTATTCAAATTCAGTAATTATTCATCCGTGTCAGTTAAGGTAAAAGGAAAATCTTTTTTCAATCGTACCAATAACAGAAAGATTTAGGCAAAGGCTATGATGTTTGTTTGTTGTTGTTGTTTTTTTATTAAACCCATTCAACCATGATAGATTATTTCAGGATTTTATATGTCATGCAATGCTAGGAGAATTTATTTTTTTACCCCTGCCTATCTGACAAGGGCTATTCAATGCATGAAAACTAAAATGGAAGTCAATGTGGTATTACTCTTACCTAAAGCCACGCCTACCATGGGTTTCTACTAGTAGGGAGAAATCATATCCTTCACAATATATAACTCAATGATTGGAAAACCAATGGTTATAATATGTAAATCAAGTCCCATTCCTAGACATTTCCATTCATACTAGGTAGTGTAATAAGACTTGTTCCTGTCACTTAAGGGCCCTCCTATCCCAATTCCCTTCACCTCCATTACTTTCCCTTTCCCTCCTCTACAAATGGACTAAATACACAACAAAATAATACTGCCTTGTCAGAAGTCATCAGTAGTTTCTGATATCATGTCACAGTTTATTCATTAGCTTCCATTGTATCCCAAAGTAATGTAGTACAGTAATTACGCAACTTACCTGTGAGCCCTTAGGATACGTTTGTACAAAGCGTTGCCGACACAATTGTTGACATGAGTTGAGCTGCCAGTTTGGGTGATGAAAAACTGATTCTATTAAAAAAAAACAATTGTTAATCTCATACCGACATAATTGTTGGATCAGATAAAATAAGAATTTTGCTATCATTATGAATATAGAGTGTAATAATGATAAGAATGGCTGTAACAAAAAATCAAAAACAAATATGATAACGACGATTATCATCATAGGTGTAACTTTTCATGCTTTTAATTCATTGTCTTTGTAATCATCTCCAAAATGTTTGCCATCTAGAGTTATCATTCTTTGTTCTCGTGACATCAGATCGGTATGACAGAATCAAGATTAATTGTGAATTCCCCACCTCTGCGTGAGGACAGTATACATTTTTATCTGTGGTGTCCTATGCTTTTTTCTTTACATTACAATCATAATCATCATCATCATCTTTATCATTATGTTAACATCATTGACTAGCGCAACTGACCATGAACAACAATTATGAAAATGAGGTATTAGGGAGAGGAGGAGGAATATGATAAGAACAACAACAAAACAAAAATTTTAAGAGAAGGAGTAGCAATTAGACAAAATGGTAGGAGAATATAATTAATCATAACGTCCAAAATTTTTCATACAACTCGTCAAATACTTAAATTCTTGGAACTTACTTCAATGTAGATGAATTCCCTAGAATTTTCAATGCAATGTGCGTAAGCTTCGTGGATGGAGTCCTCAGTCTTCCCAATGCCAGCTGACCATCCACAACTACTACGTAAAACCTAGAAAAATAACGGATAAAGATACGAGTCAATGTGTGAATTAACCCCAGAGATGTAGACGAAGTAAAAAAAAAAAAACGGAATGCGTACGCAAAACCTAAAGAGAGAAGGATTTAACCATAATGGGAAATTTGAAATATTTACCACTGAATGTAATTTTGCCATTTGTTTTTAAGAACTCATTGAGCAAAACAAATATTATGTTGCAATTTTTTATTTTTGACATGCAATTTTACATAAGGTGTGTATAATAGGCCCAAACTGTTCCAGACACATGGCACTATGGCAACATGAGCAGGCCCGGAACAGTTCCGGGCTTGGCATTGAAAAGGTTAAAGGTCATTACAAGCAGAGACCTACATCCAGGATATTATTGAGCCATACCTGAACTTTAACTTCAAAGGTGATATCTCGGATAGCTTGAGGTACATGACACTTGGTTGTAGTCTTTGGTATCAGTAATGGAAAATCTGGATTTTTCTTACATTTCTCTAGCTGTTAGGAGATAGAAAATAGATAATTTATTATTAGCTATAATATTATTACTGAGAAGGGGAGCGGATAGCTCAGTGGGTTGCGGCGATGGCCTACAAAACCTCAACGTTCGTCAGCACTGGAGGGATCAATAAGTTAGTAAGAACAGTATCGTGTGGAAGAAGATAAGCAGATGTAATGAAGGATGTCTGAAATAAATTGAATTTCTATTTCAGTATATAAGAGCCAAATTACAATAAAAGAACATGAGACAATATGAAATATAAAATATGGATCTATGCGGTGTAAATCTTTCTAATGATGAATAAAAGTAAATAAATAATAATTTCATCAATAAGTAAACATACAAAAATAAATAAATACATCAATAAATAAATACAGACATTACAAAAAAAGTGTATTATATCTTCCTTAAGATACATGCTTACAACAGAATACTAACTTCTAGCAATCACATTTGTTTCTTTGATAGCTTAATACAATAGCTAGATAGATTCCTGAGCTGCCTACAGTTGAAAGCTCTGTAAAAAGAACTCTGACATAGAAAAAAGAACACGGTGGCACGATGGCGAACGGTTAAGCCATTGGACTCGCATTTGAAAGGTGGCAGGTTTGAATCTCATTGGAGACACCATGTTTAACTCTTAGGCAAGGTTATTTATACGAATTGCCTACGTTTGCGGTGTTGTTCTTACGGCTGACGCTCAGTGATGGTTAATACCAAATGACAAATTTCCCTTCTGAGATGAAAAAGTGGAATTTTTTATTATTTTTTTTCCATAGAAATCATCAGGAGAGAATGTTTGCTATTTTTGGATATTCCTCTCCGCAACTTTTACAATGAACCATTTCCCATTACAATTGTGAGGTCTCTTTGCCACTTCGACTAAAGGCCTTTGCTATCAACCAAGAAACAAGATCCCTTTGGCCTTAACTAATTAGTTCACGAAAGGATTTTTTGTCAATGTATTCCAGAACACAAAATTTTACATATCAGTTCCTATTACCCAACAACTGCCAGAAGACAGGATTTTGTTATCAGTTGTATTCTTAAATTTACGAAATAATTTCAAATTTCTTTGACATTTGAGAAACTTTTTATCCCACCATGATGTCACGTGGTCTTTCTAATGTATTGATGTGGCCTTAGCAAATTCAATGTTATAAATCTCCCTTCTCTCATTTGAAAAGACGTTGACCCAGACCTGCCATGTTTGTCCATAAGAAAAATCAGGATAATCATACAAAAAGATCAGAATTTGGGGGAAAAAATATAAAAATAAGACACTCGCCAGCAATTACAATTCACGGCAGCTTTACAACAGCAATATATTCTATCAAAGTAATCCAAAAGTAATCAAAAGTAATCCAAAAGTAATCAAAAGTAATCCAAAAGTAATCAAAAGTAATCCAAAAGTAATCCAAAGTAATCCAAAAGTAATCAAAAGTAATCCAAAAGTAATCAAAAGTAATCCAAAAGTAATCCGAAGTAATCCAAAAGTAATCCAAAAGTAATCAAAAGTAATCCAAAAGAAATCAAAAAGTAATCCAAAAGTAATCAAAAGTAATCCAAAAGGCAAAAGGTGCCATATTAATCGTTATGATGGAATAATGCAGGCCCACATTTTTTAGCATTAACCCCAAAATTGTTGCGTTATTTGGGTTCTTGTTTTTGCAAACTCTGAGCATGTGCAGACATGTGGCGTGTGTATCTGCACTCTGCGAGAAGCCTACCAAAAGTTTTAAAAAAATCAGAATTGGTCTTAGAAAATCAGAATTTCACCGTTTTTGTGACAAAAAATCTGAATATTCTAATTAAATCTGAATGAATGGCAGGTCTGATGACCCAAACACTTGAAAATGGAGTAGAATTGTTTATTAAAATTGTATTTATCATCATGATGTAGCAAGAGAGTAAAATGGACACATAAAGGATGATACATGAACCCTTTTTTTTCAAATATGCGAAGTGCAATTTCGATTATCTTTAAAAAAGAAGCTATAAAGCTCATGACAAAGTTTTAATGAATACCACCAACCTTGGTGAAATTCCATCTCCCAATAAAGTGTCTGGCTAAATCTCTAGCTGCCTTGCCGTAGACGACACTTCCAATGTCATGCCATGGCATTCTGGGAAATTCTGTCCTTGTAATGAAATCTGATAGAAATGGGTGAAGAAATATATGGGTTGCTCAAAATTGTGGAGGTGGAATTAAAAGAGAAAAGGAATGACCCAACAAATGTTTTTTTAAAAAAAGAGAGAGAGAGAGAGAGAGGGAGAGAGAGAGAGAGAGAGAGAGAGAGGGGGAGGGGGGAGAAACAGAAAGAGGGAGGGAGGGAGAAAGAGAAAGAAATAGAGAGATAGAGAGGGGAGAGAGAGAGTGGGGGTGGGAGGGCGAGGCAGAAAATGAGAGACGGGAGTGAGAGAGAGAACGAGAGAGATGGAGAGTGATAGAAAGATACTGCCAGAGAGAAAGACCAATGATAAACACACTAAGATAAATATAGAGAGGAAAAGCTTAATCACACCGTTAACACCGTCATTTTTTTCCCCCTATCATCATTACCATCATCTCTTTACCTTCAAATGGATGCTCCAAGTTGACAAAATCCTTGTAGATGAAATTCACGTAATCCTTTCCAATCCACAATTTAGTAGAGCCTATCAAACCTCTTTCCAAGATGTCTTCCTCGCTACTGGTACGCAGTAAGACACCAGGTGCTGTTAGCAGATTTCTAGTGGGATCAACAAAGAAAGAGGGCAAGTTAACTTTCAACCAGCTTGGTTTTTTGAAGTTGAGAATTATCCCATACTTTGTGGTGCGATGATGAATTGTATGGGTGGATGTATGTTGCGTGGTGTGTGTGTTTGTGAGAGAAAGAGAGAAAGAGAGAGAGAGAGAGAGAGAGAGAGAGAGAGAGATGGAGAGAAAGAGAGATGGAGAGGAAGAGAGACAAAGAGACAGATAGATAGACAGATAGAAAGAGGTAGAGACCGACAGACAGATAGAGAGAGAGAGACATAGAGAGAGAGATATGGCAGAGACAAAGACATAGAATTGAGAAATAAGATCAATCAGGTAAATTTTCCCCGTCCTTCTCCTTCCTGCCACAGAAAAACAGGTAATAAATTTTAATGCTTTAACTTTTAAAGCCATGTTGTTTAATGGTAAAACTAAACTTCACACAAAATAAATAGACTAAAGAAATTTCCTACCTGTCTTTGCCAAAGTTCATGGACAGACTATTTCGATGTTCTCCACGGTATTCCCCTCGATTCGTGATTTTTTCCACTCCGTCTTTCAGGGAATTTATCTGTTGATATGGTCAATATCAATAATTAGATATCAAGTTATAAATTAATGATTAATTATCATTCATGGGAATTTGAATGCATTTACCTGTAATTTAGCTAGAAATACTATCATAAAAAGTTTTAATATAAGATGGAGCTAGGTAAAATGCGGACGAAAAAGACCGATGGTAGTTTCCATATTAATTTATAATTTTCTTTATAATTTTAGTAAAAATTAATTATTGGATTCATAATTTTAATTACTTTATAATTACAAAGAAACACCATAAAAACTTCAAATAATGCAACATGAAGTTTAAATTAGGCCATAGCATTAAGGAGATGTAGCTTGGATCCAAAATCCTTGATTGGAATCATTGAAAAGTTGAAGATGCAAATGTTCCAGACACGCGCGCGCGCACACACACACACACACACACACACACACACACTTACCAATTTGCTCTTTGATTTCTGATTGGATGGCCTGTAATTAAAGTTGTAAAACACGCTCTCATCCACCCTTTCTGGCACTTGAGGTGTTCGGACGATGTTCTCAAATTTGGAAACATTAAAGGCAAGCTTCCATCTCCGACGGGCAATGCTTGGAGTTGGAGATTGGGGGGTGGAAGGATCACCATCCTCATTGTTATTTGGCTCCTTGCGGGTGACCATTTTGCGCAAAGCATTGAGAGCTCCAGCCGCATGAGAAAAGCTCATGACAGACCCAGTCCCAGGAGTACGATTAGAATCTGCACCATTTTTATTCAGGGGTTCTGCCGACCCGCTTGAGGAATTTGTATTTGCTCTCAGTCTATTATTGTCTTCTAATACCGTAACTGTGTCATTAGAAGCCTTGAATTCAACTTTCCCCGATGGTTTGGTTTTCGTTCCGTTATCGTTTGCCACGTCACCATTCTTGGAATTAATTTTTTTCTGAGGAATCACCAGTTCCAGACTTTTATGTTTCGATCTTCTTGTCCACAGATGGGAACCACGGCTGACTCTACTGGGCGTATTGTCATTGTCTTTTCCTGGTGCATCCCTGTTGCTCCTGGCCGAGTCTCTAGGTAGGACTTCTTTGGCTTCTTCTGAACAAACGATTTCTTTATCCATGGAAGTGTTGAATCCTAAAACGACGCTGTCTGAATCTAGTGCATCCTCACAACCTTCTAGTGAGTCATTAGTCTCTCTGACCTTAAATGGTTGCATGGACTCGGCAATTTCCTCTAGGGCGGTCTCACTAAAATCCTGGGAATCCGTACCGGGTTGGCTATTTTCATCAGATTTTTGTTCCATATCATTTGAAGTACTGTGAGGTGCTTTGCCGCTATGATTTTGGCCATTGACATTTACTTGACTAGAGATTGACGTTAAAACTATATTGGCCTCAATTGGATGTCGGTGCGACTGAATAGTCTCCTCTTCTTCGGGGTCAAGGAGCTCAGAGGATATAACCTTTGACACCAATTCAGAACTATCTAATTTTCCTGAATTATCATCATTGTTAGAGGTTTCTGGCTGAATGCTATGAGACTCATGTGTTTCTGGCTGAATGCTGTGAGACCCATGTGTTTCTGAGAGGTTTTCCATAGTATTTGACTTTTCTGGACTGGAGTGTTCTGTAGATGGTGGATCAATGTTTATTTGCAGACTTTCTTTGTCTAAGTCGTCATTGGATGCATCCTCCATTGTCACCTGGAGTAGAAGGAGATATGAGTGTTTAGTGTCGATAGTTTTCTGAATTTGGAATGAGTACATATATATGTGACAATGATGGCCTGACCAACAGAATTGCAGGATGTCCTAGTAAAACTTTGCTTTATTTTATTTTACT
>JASKDV010100996.1:0-14697 GCA_032466395.1 Aegires albopunctatus | reverse complement strand
CTTTTCCATCTTTGTCACTCAGCATGACAAGCAGATGCACAAGGAGTGGAACTATTGAATTCTTAGAAAGACTACAACGAATGACCAGATATTGAAGTTAGAAATGACCAACATTGTCGATGTTCTCTTAATTGACAGCATTCTTTTCTCGTGATTATGTTTAGGTCTTAAACAATAGATACATTAAAAAAAAGGGGAGCAATTCAATGAAAATCCTTTCATAAAAGACCAGTAGTAAAGGGTCAATAATCAACATCAATATTTCTAGTGGCTTCGTTCTCTAAATAAGGCCATAGCTAAAAATAGCAGTGACTATAATAGCTATCAATGAAAAACAAGATTTAACAAATAAATAAAGAAACAGAAAGGGAAAAACAAACAACGATTTGTCATTGAGATAGGTCACCAAACAAGACCTTCAGGAATGATAACAAACCAAGATTCGTAAGATATGAATTGGAGAAGTGACGGAAACTGCTGCTAAGGGTTCAATGAATCTATCTGGCCTGGCATGGTGGTCAGACTGCTAAGGTCTCAATGATTCCATCTGGTCTGGCATTGTGGTCAGACAATAAATTACCACAAGACAGTATACCAATCGTACTCTGTTAAATGTTGGTGATGATGCCATGTTTTTACAGAGGAAGAAAGCTGTCTTTGAGTGTGCCAGAAATTATAGAGACCAGCAGTATATCCTATACACTTAACCAATAAGATTGGGAATGTCCTATGACTATACCATATTATAATATTGAATAGAAAATTAGATGTAAATAAGAAAAGAAAAGAATTAAGACAGACCAAAACGAAAAGAAATAAGAAAACGAAATGGCAAAAAGAAAAAAAAGGAAGAGAAGAAAATAAGTGTTAAATAAATTAAGAAAACATACCTTGAAATGCCTGCTGTTTTTTTGTTTTTTTTAAGGAACATAATGTATTGCTGGTGTTGGTTCAGTGTTTGGTTGTTCATTGTTATCTTGCTTTGATTTCAACGTTTATCTCGTTGTGTAACTCTGTCATGCTGGTGTCAACGGTGGAAAAGTGGCCATGTAGTTAGATTCGTCCATTTCTTTGTTGGAGTGTCTTATTGTGTGCATTTGTTGGGCGCTCCTGGTTGCTTTTTGGTCCATCTTTTCATTTTATTCGTTCGGTCCATCATCGATGTCTTCTCATCATAACCTGAGATGGTGTATTTCCCGGACAGATTCATTCAAAACAATCTTGGCAGTTCTGTCCTGTCATCTTCAGTAGATAGATGGTTCCACGGGAAGGGTCTTGGTCCTGTTACCATGAGTAAATGGCTCCTGTTTCGGTTTGTGGAGATCATGAGTGTGTATGTTTGCATTTCGAATTAGATTTTGTCATTGATGTGTACTGAGACTGTTGGCAATGTCGTTTGATTCGTGTAAGGATAATCGGAAAGGAAGTTAAGTGTATTGTGCCAAACGCCGTTATTGAATGTTACATCCTTTGTCTTTGTTCTTAATTGTTGTTGGTTCCATTAGTTGCTGTTTTTTGTTTTTTGACATTTTTTTAAAGCGGGTTTTTTTCTGTTTGGTGTTTTGTGTGTGTGTGTGTTTTGTTTTTGATTGGTATTTTTGTTTATTGTTTGATGTTTTTTGTTATTGTTGGGTTTTTTTTTGGTTTTTGTTGTTGTTGTTGCTTGTTTTTGCTTTTGCTTGGTGTTTTTCATTGTGTTTTTTGTTTTGTTCTTTGTTTCTTAGTTTATTTTTTAGCTGTCATTTTTTCCCCGTCGACATTAATAAATTAACTAAAAAGTCACGGCAGGGAGTGGGGTAAACTATTTACGTAGTATTGACGTTTTGCTTGTTAATGCTGTTTTTTTAATAGAATTAATGGGTGGTATAACAGTTTTATTTTTTTGTCAGCCTTCATAAGAATTGTCTTTTGTTTACATATTAGGCATTCATTTCTTTGTTCCCGTGACTTTTATTTTATAAGTCTTCATATTGATACTCCTTATCAAAATTCCATCACTCCAATTAAAATTTTTTTTCTTCTAAAGATTATAATTAATTAGTAAGGAAGAAGAGACAGACAGACAGATGGGGAAAAGAGGGTTAGGAAGAGAGAGAGAGAGACAGAAGGAAAGAGTGAGAGAGAACGAGAAAAAGAGTAGGAGGATGGGGGTGGGTGGGGTGGGGGAGGGGGGGGGAAAATTGTTTTAAGGTAATTTCTCTAGCTGATAGTCGGAGTCACTTCATGCCTAAAGTGAATCTGAACGTATGTATTTTAGGAACTTTTTCCTTCTGTGATTTTCTCCTGGAACCTCAGTGGCCCCAAGGGTTGTCATTGGCTGACTGTGGGCCTTTCTTGAGAAGCTTGAAAGTACAAATAAAACTAAATAATTAACAGACACAAATACATCAGAATCGGAGATATGGAATTTGGTGAGCTACATGTTCAAAATGAAAATTTGTTTCAAAGAAAATTGACATCAGACTATGCTGTGCACGATGCAATATCAACACAACTTATATTGCTTGGATGAATGACTGTCATATGCATAAATAGGTTGACCATTAATAGGATGTGTATATACGTACAATAAAGCCTACACATCCCAGCTTATAATACAAGCTACATATTCTAGCCTACATGTGGGCTCAACTTTCTAGTCTGGCCTTTTCATTCCTAACTTTGATATCGTCCCTATCCTTAGTTGAATCCTTGTTACCTAGATCTAGGTAAATTAAAGTCAGCTTCATTAAATTCTTTACCTTGAAAGTGATTGGTGTCTCGTTATTAATTGGGAAACATCCTGGAATCCTGTTTTTCTGCCTTTTCATCATTTTTAGAGCGGACGTTTTGAAAACTTTGTGATACATTATGCATGAAACAAAGATCTTCCGCAAAGTCGAGGATTTGCTTACAGGACATTACTATTATAGTATTCCTTTCATAATTTATTCTGGTATTATTGGTTCTTGTGTACATTTTGAGCTCATAATGCGTTAATTTCATCAAACATTCTACCGCTCTCAGTCGATCAAGACCTCACTTGAAATGAGACTTTAACTTGAAGCTGATATTGGCACAGGTCTCTACCAGTCGTCTTTGCCAAGCGGTTTTGTGTGCAACTAGTGCTTCCTATTTTGGTGCCGATCGGGCTGAGCTGAGGGATTATAGGAGTTCATAATATCCTGTTTGTTTTTTCCCAAAAGCTATCTAGTCTGTCTTTGAAAACATTAAGCCATGGTGAGCTGACTACTGTCTTTTGCAAACCATTTCACAAACTGTTTCTTGACTTTTTGATTTTTCCCTCTGTACGAATACTTGTTTATAGTGGCCTCTCTTCTCTTTTTCGACGAGTGTTTTCATCCTTCTCTACAAAGCGCTTTTCAGCAGGGCCTAAAGTACCATCCCCGCTACCTTTACGGCACGGGTTGGGGGTGGGGGTGGGGTGGGAAGAGAAGGAGCTTCTCAGGAGGGGCGTAGCCTTTTTTTCATTTAAAGAAAGAAAAAAAGAAAAAAGGTAAAGCAAGAACTCAGGGGGGTATAATAAGATGACACAATGACCGGTCAATGTCTGTTTATGAGTAGGCCCTAAAATAATGAAATAACTCTGAGGCGACTTTTGGAAAACTATTCTATAAATCAATTAGATGTTGTCACAGGAGAATTGGACCATCAAAGGCAACTGTGAGATGCAAGATAGATATTATCGATTATCGCTCGTACAACATTCAGATTTTACAAGGTCAAGTAGCTACTAACAAGTAAGAAAGAATTTATTCTTCTAACGGAGTTTCTCCGCTGAGAGGCTTTTTAACTTTTTGACAAATTTTCTCGTGTTATCGCAATAAAGCTTTTTTAAATTTTTTTATCGATACTTGCAATTATTCGCAGTTTGTCATGAAGTCAATGGGCAAGATAAACATCAACTTTGCAGAAATTTTTGCTCGTGTTTTAAAATGCAACATTTTCCGCACCAAACAATGAAAGTGGTTTCAAATGTAATAAATATTACCGTGCAATGCAGGCTACTACTATAGTATGTCAAATGTGTGTGGTAAGTTTATACGACTTATTGTACAATGATTATGTGTGCGCTCTCCCCGTTACATATTTTTGGGGGGCTCCGTGGCCATCTGGCGAAAAGGCCCCAAGTCGACTTGTTACTGCCCTGCTCGTCAGAACGCGCCTAGATTATGCGATCTACAAAGTCAACTAACTATAAGGATTAGAGCAGTGGTTCCTAACCTTTTTTGAGGTTCCGAACCTTCCAATTTCATATTTCGCATTCACCGAACCCTTCGGGCGTGTCATCACGAATTTACACAATGAGCCGGGTGTGCCTTGACCTCCGCAGTGGGGCTCTGCCGAACCCTTGAGACCGACTCACCGAACCCTTGAGACAGACTCACCGAACCCTAGGGGTTCGGTAAAACCCAGGTTGGGTAACACTGGATTAGAGGCAGTCCAAAAAGATGTATTTCTGTATCCTCTTCATGGCTGCCGAAGAAAGCTCTCTCTGTGTTTTCCTGCGACTTTCTGCGTGTTACCCAACCAGTCTATTGTATCCATGGGCCATCCTTCTCTTGGCCTTCCACGTCTTCGTGCCAAAGCATTTTCAAAAGGTATAATTTGTTTTGTCCGATCAAAGGACTATTTCAGAGTCTCTCAAAAAGAATAACATAATAAGAATCTCAATAACTAGACCTACCCATGTATTACGTTTCGATCAATTTTCTCACCACTATCTTCGTTGATTGATTTTATTGCAAGTTAATGTTGCTATGTTGTTTAAACAGTTAAGGCTGTTCCTTACTTCTGTCGGCGTGATCGGGTTTTCCAGTGGTTTTGCATACCCATAAACGGTGTGATCGGTGGTATACTTAAATCACAGAATTTTGTTTCAAAATTGTTCGACAACAGTATGTCGTTTGGGTTTGATGTGACTTTACCAGATTTGTAGTTGACTTTAGGAGTTTCGAATGGTTTCTGGTTTAATAGCTTAGTCGCTTTAAACATTCCCGACGCGTTGTTTGCTCTATCTGTTTCCGACTTTTTGATCCAATTCGTCATTTCTAATATTTAGTGTTTCTTTTCTTACTGAGTGAAGAATTTTATTTATTTCCTTTTTCCATTGTATAAAGCGCGCTTGTTGTTTGAGTGGCAATTCATTTATTAGGGGACTGTATGTGCGGTTTGGTTTTGTGTTGTTTACAAACCCTGCGCTCTGTTCGGCTGCAAACCGCATTGCCTCTTGTGTTCGTTCCCATTTGTTTATGAGTTGTCTCGTGTTTCCAGCAGTCGGGAGTTGAGGAGTAGTGGTGGGATTACCCGCCTATTTTACTACCCGGGTAATACCCGGGTAATATATTCATTACCCGGGTAGCCGCGAGTACCCGCAGGGGAAGTAACCCATGTAAAATTTTCCCTAATTTCTACGCCACCTAGCTTTCTTGGAAAGGAAAACCGAAACTAGTTTTCTTCTATAAAAACAAAATAAAAATGAAAGGGTACTAGGGCCTAGCTTAGCAAGCCTCAGCATATTATTACTGTACTGAAACTGAAACCCCATCTATCTTTCTTGGAAATGGAAACTGAAACTGGTTTTCTTATTTATATTAGGGCCGACGCTGAGATGACCTTCGATGTTAAATAACCCATAAATTTACTTTTACTTATTAGGGCGGGTAGCGGGTACCCGCGTGATGTATTATTTTTTTTCATTACACTTGCATTCTATTGTTGGTTAAGTTACTACATTGTACCTGGATCTGGATGGTAGTATTTCTTTTCGCGTGCTTTCTTATCGTCTAGCGTTTATCCTGTTGCCTTACCGACAAATGTCTTTCCTTGCTGGAAATCCATTTGTCGAGGGGAGATGATCGATGACAGGAATTAAGATTTGTAAGAACGAGTCATGGTTCAATTTACGGCTAAATTTTATATATCATTTTTATGCGTCGTACCATTTAAATTGTTTGGCAATTGACGTTAGAATGTTCTGCCACGTGTTTTTAAATTGTGATTACATGTCTTACGCGTGATCCGTGTCATTTTTGTGAACGATGACTCGGAAGCGAGTTTTTGGCATTCACTGTTTTACCTCCATATCGTACGGACCTGATAATTTATAAATATATTTCGTAGTGTCATACTTTTTAATCGAAATACTCTCTTTTATAACATCAGCAATCATCGGATGGAAGAGTTTAAACTATACTCATGTTATTATAATATTGAAAAGACAAGGAATGTTTCCCATACAAGGTATATTTACGAAGTGACTGCGCAGAGCGCGATCTGGCGCGAAGCACTTTGGCCCGACCAGGGCGTCGTAGGGAGCGCGAACCTTGGAATTCTCCCCCATGGAGGTGTGAATGCTATTGACGCGTGCGCAATCGGCACTCGCCACTGGCATTCGCATTCGAGGCAGGCATGGTCAGAAGTCAGGAGATTGTAACAGTAACACATTCTTTAAATTTAAAAATCAACTGTGTGAAAGATCGCTGCCATTTTTAGTTTCAAACGACAGATTATAATAATACAGAAAGTTGTTGCAGCACTCAGCTAAAGGAATCCAATCAAAAATGAATTATTTATGGCACTTCGACCTCAGCGGGGTTTACATTTTTTTACTTCGACAATGACATTGACACTTTGTCACACAAAAGCTAGCTTATCAGTACTATCACAGTATCATTCACACTAGAACAATACATTGACTTGATTGACCCACTGCAAAATACCCCCTCCCACAAAAAGAAAAAAAAAAAGATCATAGATCGTTGACTTCGACACAGATAATGTCAGGCCAGCACGGTCATCTTTCTTTCACTTTCATTCGAAGCAATCGTAGTCTAGAGATCGGGGCCGATGATTGATAACAAATTATGGTTATTGTTAATAAGTGATCTGTGCACTTATTGTATTATAAATAGAATAAAACAAGATCGAGTAGAACGTTCAGAGGCTTTTATTTCTTGCTTCTTCTCACGATTCTTACCATCAACTGCCAGGAGAGTACCCGGGTACCCGCGGGTAATAGGCCTGACGCGGGTACCCGGGTAATAATTTGTCCAACTGTCGTAAAAAAACAGCCCCCTCCAGTCAGCTAAGGCTTCTAAACCACTGCATGTTTAAAGTTGAAACTTTCCATGATCATTCGTGTATGTCCCGAGCATGTTTAGGACCACAATATATTATTAGAGATCAAATGGATTTTGTGCACCTATTACAGCATTTTTGTTTACGACTCTATTGACGACATGCTGTGCATGAAAGTATAATTATTCTTTGTGCCTCTAACATTGTGACATTGTGGTCTAGAGGATAAGACGATGGACTGTCAATTGAACGTTGTGTGTTAACCTTCCATTTCGGTAGATTTTTATTATTTTTATTTTTAAAAATTATAAATTATTATAATCTTTCTTTTTAAATTTTGGCGTTTTGAATCATATTATTCCTCCGGTGGTGTATTTTTTGAAATTTAAAAAATAGTTTATTTATAAGTTCTAAGTTTGAATAGTCATCTTTCTCTATCAGATCGAAGTAGCTGAGTAAGAAAAATCATTTTAACATTTTCCCCGCCTTTTCATCATACTACTGTCTTCTCCGTTCCTTGTTTACAATATTTAGATCTACATTTCTGTTAACAAATTCAAATGAAAATCGGTTTGTGCAACGGAAGTTCAGCTTGTATTATACTACTTCTTTCCTTATTTCCTCCATTACATGAAAACTTTCATCATTGTCTTTCAATAAAACGGGTAGCCTAAACATGCTCATCATTGTCTTCCAACTCACCAGTTCATTGAGCGGGTAACCATGCTAATAACAAATATTTACTCAAAATCAAGTCGTCCTTATGCTGATCAGGTTGTTAGGAAATATAAGGGAGACCAGAACTTTAAAATATTTCAATATGACCAGGAATAACCAAAGCAATAACATTACGATGATTGTTGTAAAAGATAGCATAATCTGTGCAAAGGATTTAATTATAATGAGTTTATTCATAAATATAGAACTGTCATCATAATCATGATTTGCGAACCGGTCATCTTAACATGGAATTAGTTGTTATGGATATCATACAGGTACATCTTTTGATCTTTGGGAGCTTGTGAAAATAGAAAAGGCCATAGGAGTTGAGTTTTAAGCTATGAAATAATCCTTACTTTTTTCTGGAGGCTCACTTGACAAGCCTGACCAAGTGAGGTACACAACGTATAAACTGATGACTGAGGCTTGAAGTAAACCAGCATTTGGGTTGCCTAAGGAACAAATCAATTTAATATTTTAGAGATTGGAAAGAATTGACTAAAATTTTTCAAGATGATGTAACTAATGGTGTTCAAATTTTGTGTGAATGCTAAACTTACTGTTTTTAACACATGGCAGAAGTGTCATTATTGTAAGCAGACAGCATAGGCCACTATTGATTCCAATAAAAACGTGATTGACAGTGCAAGTTGGTCCTCCATAAAACAGGAACAGGAAAACCATCCCTGTTATGGCCAAAGCAAACAGTATCACTGCAACCAAAATTGTGGCTGTAGAAAGAGGATAAATAAGTAATCAGATGAAGCATAAAGTCAATGAATGCATTGAATTAAGGATATCCAAGCTACATAATATCAACATCATCTGCTCTATGCACTTAACAACAGGACCAACAAAAAATATAAAGAAAAAAATATGAACTGCTGTATATTTTCAACGTTGCTCTCATTTATCAATTCATTGCAATCTGATTCATTCAATCCATATAAGGATTTATCAGCAACAACTTAGCAGCTATTCTTTAAGTTTAAGAATAAGAAAGAGTCTACTTACCAAAGACACCACAAAGATTTGTCTTTCCGCTTTTTCTCCCAACCCTAGCAAAGCAATTTTAAAAATAGGTCATTACAAAATCTAAGACAACATTGCAATGCCAAAATCATTATTTAAGGATAATAACATACATTTCTTTTCCATATCTATCCTTTTCTTCAATGATTATTAATTCTTTTATTTTTGCATTAAATTTCAATTTTTTCATTTACTTTTCCATTTCATATACTACTTAGTAGTAAATATTATTAAGGTCTCTCATTACTTTTTATATTCTATTGCTAAATGCTAAAACATTCAATGGTGAATATGGTTCAATTAAACTAACAAAATGATAGAGGTACAATAATATAGTAAAAGTAAATTAAAACTTTGAGAATAGATTCAACTTTTTCAATCAGAATTTACTATCAATCAAACTTAACTAAATTGACAAAGACGTGTTGGTTAAAATCATAAGTAATTAAAAAGTTGCTTTAAAATAGACAAGAACAGATTGGATACCTTCTTTTTTTTAGACAGATTGGGGAAAACAAATGTTATATATTAACTTACCACGTGGCATTCCAGGCATGGCTGAAATCAACAAGCATAACTAGTTGCAATATAATGAACAATGTTCCACCAATCAGGCCAATATACATCCAATCTGAAGAAATAAGAAAAGGTGGTGTGGCGTATCTTATCTCTCAAAATGTTCTTTGAAGGGGTTTGGGACTGTATCTGAAACATTTAGTTCTACCTGAAATTTGATGCAATATAAATTTGCAAGACAAGGAAATGAACAATTTACGAAAGCAAATAAGACATCAGAAATTTTAAACTTAAATTGCATTCATGAAAAATTGGATTTGACAAATAGCAATGCAGCAATAAATGTAATATAAATGCGAGCAAATTTAAACCTGTTTGGAAAAAAATTGTGTAATCAAAAATATATAAAAGTGGAAACAAAAATAGAAGCAGGGTTAAGCAACTTACATTTGCGGAACTCAGCTGGCACATAAAAGGCTGCTACAATGAGTCCACATAACAGGATAAATTTAAACAACCAATAGCTGTGTAGGAAGAGGAATTTAAAAAATAAAATTACATAGCTCTTTCAATAACATTTATCAGCATAAAAATAAGTAAAATATTTGAAGCAGATAACATTTTATAAAAAACAGAACAGCACTCTTCAGAAAAGACCTTAGTCTTTGAACTAGGAGTCAGAGAATGGAGCTCATCGAATGGAAATAGTTCTTGGTCAAATTTAAAAGGGGAGTACTTCTAAGGTCTTGAAGTCATGAAATTCTGCCACCATTGTCCAATCACAATGTCATATTTTTAATTTCCTTGAAAGATATGGCCAAATGTTTATCTTTCGTTTATGGCACGAAAATTTCAATTAATATAAGCAAAGTTTAATTGCTATTCCCATACTAGGCTTCCTGATCATAAGTTGGTTAATCTTACCCAAAGGCTATCTTGTAATCATATTGTAAGTTGAGGGTGACTGATTATTAAATGGATAGCACTGATTCAGCATCAAGCAGCAGAGACATTTAATAGCATGATTTATTACAAATAGTAAATACATACGCTCATAGCAACTATGATAAGAGCTCAAAAAGCAAAAGGCTTGAAAAAAGAATTCACACCGAAAACAGTCAAAGTATAGAGGGACATTCAACTACAAGCTATAATAGTGTTGAATTATTTCATTATATTTTGGTGAGGATAAATCACATAAAAAGCAACTAAATATCATGTTCCTCAAGGTTCTTGTAAATCTCTGAACTTCTTCATCCTGGCATCTAAAAACCATTCTATGCAAGCGAGTTCTTCCATTGTGCAGTCAATATTGATTTAGGTTGGGAAAGAAAGCTTTGCTGACAAAAACCATTCTATGCATGCTAGTTCTTCCATTGTGCAGTCAATATTGATTTAGGTTGGGAAAGAAAGCTTTGCTGACCTTTGGAGGCTCTGTATAATTGCTAAATTAAATAATGTATTGAAATACAGCATACATCAAATGGATGTTTACACTCTGTCCCATAACCATTGTTCAACAAGTGCTCATCAAATAATTCCAATTTTCACGGCTTTCAGCAATTACATTTTAATTATGAAATGAATTGAGCATCATAGAAAAAATGATCTATATACAATAATAATAATTTTAAAAAACCCTCAATAAACTGCTGCTGCAAAAAAAATAATATATATATTAAAAAAAACCCAAATAAAACGAAGAATAATAATCAAATTGATAAACATGAAAAAAAAAAAAAGCAAACAAATATACATACATAATACAAAAACACACACAAAAATATAAGAAAAATGATAAACCTGCAGAAAAAAGCAGCGATAAATAACAACACTTTGTCATTAGATAACCATGACTCTCTTGCGCTTACCCATTGTGAATACTGGCCCGCCAGTGATTGCTAGATGGTACAAACATTGTAAGTACCATAAGTAAAAAATAAAAGGTAACCAGAGCAAGACACAGTCTATAGACGGCTTCATGGCCAACAAGAGATATGCATGTCTCTTCTGGGCTTGAATTCAAGCATACTTGAGAAATGTCTAACATCTGTGGATATGATATTGAGAAGAGAAATAAGAATGTGTATCTGTTGCAATTAGTATCACAATAAAACGAAGAATATTGATCAATTAAGGTAAATAACCAGCGTTATCCTAATAAATGTAACAATTTAAAAATTGAGGTAGAAATTACGTTGACCTTTTCAAGTAAGATTACAGCATATAGACATCAAAGTTGCTATAAAATTACATTTTTTAGTGTATTGCCCAGCCAGATTTCTGATTTAAGTTTTTAATGTTATTTATAAAATTAGAATCATTACGATAAGAATTACGTTTGGAATCTGATAAATTGCCCTATTTGAAAATCATGCAATCGATTGATTAAAATAGTTGCCACTGTCAGGCCCTTTCTAGTAGTAATAATAATATTAATATTAAAATAATAATAACAATAATAATCTAGATTTACAATTCAGAATTTGGGATAAGTATTGAAAAAATAATCGTGGATCGTCAAGAAAAAAAAAAAATAAATGTAAAAAATAAGAACTTAACATTTTGAGTTTAAAGTCATCTCAAGTGTATCATTAGACCAAAAAGGCACTTGATAAAGACCTCAAGACTGCATGTTCAGTGACATCACTAGCAAGTCAAAACTTTGAAAAATGAAGTAAAATCAATGCATTTCTTACTTTCTCTTTTATAAATTCCTGGATCCTTGGAGCAAGCATAACACACTGGACGATGAAAGTGAAAGTGAGAAGGACAGTGTACATAATCCGTGAGCCAGTTGACTCATTTATCGGAGGTAAACAACCACAGCACAATCCACATGAAGCTGGACCACAGCAGCATGCAATCTTATTGAAGACAATTAAAAACATTATGTTTGAAATGTAATGCAATGAAAGCATAAGCCTCAAAAATATTTTTAATGACAATAATATAACATTTACTCTATAATAATAAAGTTAACGAGCATCAAATTATTTTCCGTGCCCTTTTTATTCATTTATATTATAATGCCACAACAAATTAATGTCATCACTGGATATTCTCTATCTGTAGTCTTATTTACTCTACGATAACACAAATGCCACATTTAGGGAGAAAGGCAAGTTTAAGGAGTGGGAAGGGGATGAAACTGGATTTTCTTTTTGCAGATAAAAATAACAGAGTTACTTGGTCGCATTTGACCTACTAACAAGTTTATCATATTATCATCACCGTAATCATGATCCCTATTCTTATAATCATTGTCATTGAATATGTTGCGAATAATAATTGATGTCGTAATTGGTGATAATACAGATGAATTTATAGGACAATGGTACTTACTTGTGAGATGCAGCATCCCATTTTACAAATCACAATGAATGGTAGGCTACACTTTTTGCATAAAATACTGCTATAAAATATCTCTCACCAATGACAAAATCAAATGAAATATTTGGTAGGCCTGCAGTCAAAAGGAAGAAAAAAATAAAATTAATATCAACTGTATAATGAAATATTTGCTTAAATGAAACATCTGCCATGGGCAGATTATTTCATCTTCTAATTTCTTATCAACCAATTCAATATTCTGGCTTAGTTTTTTTTTCTAGAACTTAAATCCAAGTTTCACCCTTTACAGTAATTCTGAGTGTTTCTAAGGCACACTTCTTCTTCTTGAGACTATCATTCAAAACAATTTTTTTTTAGATCTAGGCTTATGTATTTTAGGAAGTGTCAATTGCGACTGAGTGGATAGAAGCTCTTCTGCTGAAGAAAGTAGCCTAGGCGTAAAAACCATCTATCACGGCTTTGAACATCTCATTCACTTTCAGTTGCAAATCAAAACAGAAAGGGGAGAATTTCAGAATCAAGATCCAAAACGATATCTACATCCAAATTAGACCAAACCAAATTATACAATTATATAGAAAACCGAACAAAAAGACAGAAAATAATAACAATGGACGTTCAAGAGATACAAAATTAAGTCACAATGATTCAATCGATCTAGAATCTAGATCTAGACTCTATTGACGTGAAACCAGACTGCTTCAAAATCCAAATCAGATTTACATTAGAGCTAAGATCAACAGGTCAGTTAAAACTACATATGTGTGTATAAATAAACATGAAAAGGTATTACGGTATTGCTTTCCATTGTTGAGATTATAAACAACTTTGCTCTAATTTAATGAGAGCTAGCATGCGAGAAGAGGAATTTTTGCCAAGCATTCTCTCTCTCTCTTCTTTTTTTTATATTACACACACGCATTCTCTTCGAACATCTTCATAAATTGTGATAGTACTGATAGACGTTCAAAGTGGACACTAGACAGACTAGCCTCACACAACACTTTTACTTTTGTTCCTTTACTTTTGATTAGAAGGAGCCAACTAACCTTTGCATCATTCATTATAGGCCATGTCTACAGTTACGCCTCCATAATCATGGTCTCACCGGCTAGGGTTACGCAGATGCAAGGGGTCTATCCCCCTTCCCCCCAATTTTTGTTAGATTGTTGTAAAATAATCTATCGCTAACCCTTCCCTGATTCCAGACTGAGTCCTTAACCCTAACTGCCGCTAAGGCCGGGGGGCTCGGCCCCCAGACCCCCCTGTCCTCCACCCAGTTTTGTAGAGTTGCAGACTTAGTTCTATTGTCTAATTACTACAGTATCGTCTGCAATTGAGTTATGAGTTTTCGTTTGCATCGGCGTAACCCTAGTCTGCGAGATCCTGATTATGGAGGCGTAACTGTAGACACTTTCTTCATTTATATATGCTTAAATCAGCTTTTTAAAGATGTTTTACCATAAAATAGGATTGTATATGAAAATAAATGGAATGTTATACATGATTTACAACAACGCATCTTTCATCTGAACATTGTATTCAGTAACTGACTTAAGACTCACTCAGTCGCAATTGATAGCGTGTAAATTGCGGCCGAGTGAGTGGGTCACAATTGATATTTTGTCAATTTCGAACGAGTAACGCTACCTTTATTTTATTGCCTTTTCAAACACAAACTTTCAAAGTTAAGAAAACTAGATACTGTTAACTGTCTTGACCCAAATAAAGACGGATATCTAGAACTAAAAGCGATAGAGTAGGACAAATGGCATAATCCTGCTTTAGCACCGACAGATGGTATAGAATATAATATGATAAATTTTATGTACGACGATACCAAATTCCCCAGCTCACGACAATACATCACTCAGCCATGGTCTTCCCAGCTCACTCGCCCCCTCATACTCTACTCCTCCCCTCTCTCGATTTGCTTGCGGTGCTAGTCGTCGTGCCTACTCTGCTACTGCTAGCGGTGCTAATAGTATTGTGATA